>WNGS01010514.1:20367-33771 GCA_020271785.1 Procambarus virginalis
ACCCTCCACCTAGCAACACTGGGTCTGCCAGCTCACCCTCCACCTAGCAACACTGGGTCTGCCAGCTCACCCTCCACCTAGCAACACTGGGTCTGCCAGCTCACCCTCCACCTAGCAACACTGGGTCTGCCAGCTCACCCTCCACCTAGCAACACTGGGTCTGCCAGCTCACCCTCCACCTAGCAACACTGGGTCTGCCAGCTCACCCTCCACCTAGCAACACTGGGTCTGCCAGCTCACCCTCCACCTAGCAACACTGGGTCTCCCAGCTCACCCTCCACCTAGCAACACTGGGTCTCCAGCTCACCCTCCACCTAGCAACACTGGGTCTCCCAGCTCACCCTCCACCTAGCAACACTGAGCCTCCCAGCTCACCCTCCACCTAGCAACACTGGGTCTCCCAGCTCACCCTCCACCTAGCAACACTGGGTCTCCCAGCTCACCGTCCACCTAGCAACACTGAGTCTCCCAGCTCACCCTCCACCTAGCAACACTGGGTCTCCCAGCTCACCCTCCACCTAGCAACACTGGGTCTGCCAGCTCACCCTCCACCTAGCAACACTGGGTCTGCCAGCTCACCCTCCACCTAGCAACACTGGGTCTCCCAGCTCACCGTCCACCTAGCAACACTGAGCCTCCCAGCTCACCCTCCACCTAGCAACACTGGGTCTCCCAGCTCACCGTCCACCTAGCAACACTGAGCCTCCCAGCTCACCCTCCACCTAGCAACACTGGGTCTCCCAGCTCACCCTCCACCTAGCAACACTGGGTCTCCCAGCTCACCGTCCACCTAGCAACACTGGGTCTCCCAGCTCACCGTCCACCTAGCAACACTGGGTCTGCCAGCTCACCCTCCACCTAGCAACACTGGGTCTCCCAGCTCACCCTCCACCTAGCAACACTGGGTCTCCCAGCTCACCCTCCACCTAGCAACACTGGACCTCCCAGCTCACCCTCCACCTAGCAACACTGGGTCTCCCAGCTCACCCTCCACCTAGCAACACTGGACCTCCCAGCTCACCGTCCACCTAGCAACACTGAGCCTCCCAGCTCACCCTCCACCTAGCAACACTGGGCCTCCCAGCTCACCCTCCACCTAGCAACACTGGGTCTCCCAGCTCACCGTCCACCTAGCAACACTGGGTCTCCCAGCTCACCCTCCACCTAGCAACACTGGGTCTGCCAGCTCACCCTCCACCTAGCAACACTGGGCCTCCCAGCTCACCGTCCACCTAGCAACACTGGGCATCCCAGCTCACCGTCCACCTAGCAACACTGGGTCTCCAGCTCACCGTCCACCTAGCAACACTGGGTCTGCCAGCTCACCCTCCACCTAGCGTGTGGCAGGCCGCGCCTTACCTTGAGAGGCATGGATGTCCCGTCGTCCCTCCTGATGTAGTCGTAGTAGAATCCGTCGTCGTCGTCCCACAGCCCACGACCCTGGCCCGAGGCGTTGATGGCGTCCACAATGAGGATAAAGTGCTCAAAGTACTTGGAGGCCATGTCCTCGTAGACGGGGTCGTGCTCGGCCAGGGTGAGGGCCATGTCCAGCATCACCACGCAGAAGAAGGCCATCCACGCAGTGCCGTCGGCCTGAAGAAGACCACATTGTGTAGTAAGTGCATATTTGTGGCATCACCGGTGCCTGTACGGGTCACAGAGACCAAGACTGACATCACCAGTGCCTGTACGGGTCACAGAGACCAAGACTGGCATCACCGGTGCATGTACGGGTCACAGAGACCAAGACTAGCATCACCGGTGCATGTACGGGTCACAGAGACCAAGACTGGCATCACCAGTGCCTGTACGGGTCACAGAGACCAAGACTGGCATCACCAGTGCCTGTACGGGTCACAGAGACCAAGACTGGCATCACCGGTGCATGTACGGGACACAGAGACCAAGACTGGCATCACCGGTGCATGTACGGGTCACAGAGACCAAGACTGGCATCACCGGCCTGTACCTGTACGGGTCACAGAGACCAAGACTGGCATCACCGGTGCATGTACGGGTCACAGAGACCAAGACTGACATCACCGGTGCATGTACGGGTCACAGAGACCAAGACTGGCATCATCACCACAGAGTGCATCACCGGTACGGGTCACAGAGACCAAGACTGGCATCACCGGTGCATGTACGGGTCACAGAGACCAAGACTGGCATCACCGGTGCATGTACGGGTCACAGAGACCAAGACTGGCATCACCGGTGCATGTACGGGTCACAGAGACCAAGACTGACATCACCGGTGCATGTACGGGTCACAGAGACCAAGACCACCGCGTATTGACAAATAGAATTTTCAGGGGCTATTTGGCGATACGCTGGGAGGTTCCAGGTAAATTTTGCCAATCACTCATTTAAAGTTAAAACTTTCTAAAGGGGGAAATTCAGACCAAAGTCCCTCATTTAGAGTTAAAGTTTTCATATAGGGGAAATTCAAAAATTTTCAGAGTTCAGTTTTATTAATTAAAATATTTTAGAGATCATATGATCATAGAAGTTTATTTAAGAGCTTGCGACCAAAATTTGTAAAAAAGACCATTTTCAAGGAATATTGTCATAGAAGTTTTGTTAAGAAAAATAGATGTCTTATCGGTAATTTCTAGTTTTTATATCCATTTATTCCAGTGTCACTTATAAAAGACCGAAAATTATTCAGAGACCAGTTGAAGACCGAAATGTAACAGTTCATTAAAAGACCAAAATTTTTCATAGACCAGTTGAAGACCAAAAATTAGTAAGAGACCAGTTAAATACCGACATACGCCAGACCATTTTCAGACCAAAAAATTGCCAGAGACCAGTTTCAGCCCCATAATAATCAGAGTACAGTTAAAGATCCAAATAAATCACAGACCAGTAAAAGATCAAATTTCCAGAGTCCAGTTAACCACGAACAATATGACAGGGTCCATTTAAGATGTAAAATTCGTCAGAGTCCAGTTTGAGACCAAAATTCGTCAGAGTCCAGTTTGAGACCAAAATTCGTCAAAGCCCAGTAGAAGACCGAAATTAATCAGAATCCAGATCAGAAGTTTATGCCCAAAAATCGCCAGAGTCCAGTTTGAGCTCGAAAATATTCAGCGTCAAGTTAAAGACCAAAATACGACAAAGTCCATTCAGAACAAAAATTATCAGAGACCGCGTTTATAAGAATAGTCTTGCTACTAATAGCCCAATTTTTTTACGTCATATTTCAGATGTAGTATATCAAATCAAGAAAGTAAGCAAGTTCTAGCTCGCTTACTTTCGAGCGAGTAGAAAGTAAAAAAAAAAGAAAGCAAAAATCTCATTTTCCTAATACGTAAAACCTCTGTATTTCAGACATAGTAAATCAGATTAAAGCAATTACCAAACTGCAGCTCCCAGCCCCCCACCTTAACCCCCTCTGGTATCTTCGTTAATACCTTAAAAATTTCCCTGAAATTTGAAACTGCTGTATTTCAGACATAGTAAAATAAATCCAAACAATTACCGAGCTCCAACTCTCGTCCACCACGTGAGTTCATTGTACAAGTTCTTTAGTACAAAGCCAATTTTCGCAAAATTTAAAGCAGACATACTTCTAACTAAGTAAGTAAAGAAAATAAAGTTACTGAGTTTCAGCTCCTGTAGCCCACCTTAGTTCCCTCACGTATCTTTGTTAATATCAAACCAATCTCCTCTGAAATTTAAAGAGTCATAGTTTAAATATTGTAAGTAAAGAAAAAGCAAATTACCGAGCTCTAGATCCCATTCTCAGCCTTAAGCCCCTCTCATATCTTCATTAATACCCAATCAGTTTCCCTGAAATTTAACACACTTGTCTTGTGTAATAGATCAAAGGAATTAAACTCTAGCTCCGATCCCAAACTTTAACCACTCTCACAATTTCGCTATTATCCAATCAATTTCCTTAAAAGTTAAAACTTAGCTATTTCAGATGTAGTAAATAAGACCAAGGCAGTTACCAAGTTTCAGCTTTTGTCCCCCTGCCTTAGTTCACTCCTGTAAGTTCACTACTATCAGTCCAAGTTCCCTGAGAACTTAAAACCCTGCTACATTTCAGACCCCTGTAAAATATATCAAGACATTAATCGAGCTCCAATTCCCGTCCTCCGCATTAGTGTAGTTAGAAACTATACTTATAAACGTTCTCTGATAAATTTTGGTCCTAATGATCTCTGTCACATTTTGATCTTTAAATAGACTCTGAATATTTTCGGGCTCAAACTAGACTCTGTCAAATTTTGGTCTCAAAATGGAATTTGGCAAATTTCGGTCTTTAACTGGACTCTTGACTATTTTCGGGCACAAACTGGACTCTGAACAAATTTGGTTTTAAAGTGGAATCGGTCTTTTTTCCTCGGTATCGGCAGAAATTCGGTCTTTTACTGGTCTGATAAATTTGAGTCTTCAACTGGACTCTGAATATTTTTGGGCTTGTTACGGACCCATCACCATCGTCAATGTGTAGGATTGCAACTCCAGCGCCATCTATGGATCTGTACCCAAACTCCCCTGGAATCGGACGCTACGGGGAACATGCCCTCTATTGGTGGTGGTGCGATAGTGACAAATGGCTCAAGTTTCCTGCCTTGGTTAACGAGAGAAGTCGCTGTGGATGACTTCTGGTGAGGTGGCAGCTCAAGATCAGCACCATCTGTTGTGCTACGGAGCACAATGTCAAACTCCCCAGTGAGTAAGTGTTGCTTCCTGGTTTCACCAGTACCGTCCATTTAACTGATGACGTGTTTGTATCCACAGGGGTGACGTGGAACAGCAGTGGTACTGGCGATGGCAGTTTACCTTGGGCAGCCAACGTTCTCCTGACTTAGTCCTGCAAGACGACTAACTAAGCCGCTGCCGATCCAAAGCAGTGTGTGTTGATTGCTGGTTATGCAGTATTGGAAGAGGTCGGCGGCGTACCCCGGGACTGGCTTGGGGGAGAAACGGACGACAGAGAGGTACCTGTTGGAAAGCGCTGCCAGCCGGACGCTAGAGGCTTCTGCCAGGGGTTCGCAACCCCCTGTATCGTTAGTTTTGTGGCGCCAATCGGCGTGTGACTGAGGTTCTCTGCCAGCAAGTGACTGGAGAGTGGTCATGGGGCATAGGCACCTATGGATACTGTAGATTGGCTGGCCCACGCAAAAGGTGAACTCGCCGGTGTTTTCCCAGTACGGCTGGACAAAGTACTGGGTAATGGAGGACACACTGGGATATGGCAAACACTGCATGTGAGCGCCCGGTGTCCAGAGTGAAAGAGATGCCGAAGTGTAGTAATAATTGTGTCCATAAGTGTAGTAATATTATATTTATTATAAGTTAAGGGTAAATATATTGGTGAAGGGAACAGTGTTTTGTTGCCCCCCCCCCCCCCTTATTTATTTCATTGCACTTTTTGAAAGCGTACTACCGACTTGGGGTCGGATACAACACATAAGGTTCATCCATAAAGAACCCGGTAACTGGTCCATAGTGACCGTAACAAGACTCAAACTGGTCTATGAATAATTTCGGTCTTTCAATGAGCTCTGTTATATTTCCGTCTTCAACTGGTCTCTTAATAATTTCGGTCTTTTGCAAGTGAAACAGCAGTAAATGGATATAAAAACTAAGTTACTGATAAGATGTGTATTTTCCTTGACAAAACTTCTATAACAATATTCTCTGAAAATGGTCTTTTTACAAATTTTGGTCTTAAACTCTTAAATAAACTTGTATGATTATATGAACTCTCAAATATATTAATAAAACTGAACTCTAAAAATTTTTGAATTTCCCTTATATGAAAACTTTAACTATAAATGAGTGATTGGCAAAATTTACCTGGAACCCCTCCAGCGTATCAACAAATAGCCCCAAAATTTCTATTTGTCAATACGCTGTACGCCCTACTACTTCCCAGCTGGCCGCGGACACCCACCTGCTCCAGCTGGCCGCGGACACCCACCTGCTCCAGCTGGCCGCGGACACCCACCTGCTCCAGCTGGCCGCGGACACCCACCTGCTCCAGCTGGCCGCGGACACCCACCTGCTCCAGCTGGCCGCGGACACCCACCTGCTCCAGCTGGCCGCGGACCGGAAGAGGCTTCGACCTGTCAAAGACGCCGATGTTGTCCAGCCCGAGGAAGCCGCCTCCAAACACGTTCTTCCCGCTGGGGTCCTTCCTGTTCACCCACCTGTGTACACACACACCTGTTACTACTGTGTACACACACACCTGTTACTGCTGTTTACACACACACACCTGTTACTGCTGTGTACACACACACCTGTTACTGCTGTGTACACACACACCTGTTACTGCTGTGTACACACACACCTGTTACTGCTGTGTACACACACACCTGTTACTGCTGTGTACACACACACCTGTTACTGCTGTGTACACACATACACACCTGTTACTGCTGTGTACACACACACCTGTTACTGCTGTGTACACACTCCTGTTACTGTTGAATATACACACCTGTTACTGCTGAATATACACACACCTGTTACTGCTTTATATACACACACCTGTTAATGCTGTATACACACACACACACCTGTTACTGCTGTATACACACACCTGTTACTGCTGTATACACACACACACCTGTTACTGCTGTATATACACACACCTGTTAATGCTGTATACACACACACCTGTTAATGCTGTATACACACACACCTGTTACTGCTGTATACACACACACACCTGTTACTGCTGTAAACACACGCATACCTGTTACTGCTGTGTACACACACACCTGATACTGCTGTATACACACACACACCTGTTACTGCTGTGTACATACACGCACCTGTTACTGCTGTATACACACACACACACCTGTTACTGCTGTGTACAGACACACACCTGTTACTGCTGTATACACACACACCTCCCAGCAAACACACAGCGAAACTACGACGTTGGTACAACGTTCGAACAAGTTTTAATACCTCCTAACCAGTTATAACAACCAATATAGCAAGTTGTAACAACGTTCTAATACGTCATAAACACGTTAAGCCAAGATGTAACAACTTTATTACAAGTTGTTACAAGCGGAAAATAGACAGTTTCGGTTTGTGTTTCCAGGGCTGTTACTGCTGCTTACACACACCTGTTACTGCTGCTTACACACACACCTGTTACTGCTGTATTCACACACACCTGTTACTGCTGCTTACACACACACACCTGTTACTGCTGTATATACACACACCTGTTACTGCTGTTTACACACACACACACCTGTTACTGCTGTATACACACACACACACACACACACCTGTTATTGCTGTATACACACACACCTGTTACTGCTGCTTACACACACACCTGTTACTGCTGTATACACACACACACACACCTGCTATTGCTGTATACACACACACCTGTTACCACTGTATATACACACACCTGTTACTAGTGTACACACACACACCTGTTACTCCTGTATACACACACACACACACCTGTTACTGCTGTATACACACACACCTGTTACTGGTGTGTGCGCACACACCTGTTACTGCTGTGTACACACACACACCTGTTACTGCTGTATATACACACACCTGTTAATGCTGTTTACACACACACCTGTTACTGCTGTATATACACACACCTGTTACTGCTGTATATACACACACCTGTTACTGCTGTATATACACACACACACCTGTTACTGCTGTATATACACACACCTGTTACTGCTGTATATACACACACCTGTTACTGCTGTATACACACACACACACCTGTTACTGCTGTGTACACACACACCTGTTACTGCTGTATATACACACACACACACACACACACACACACACACACCTGTTACTGCTGTATAGACACACACCTGTTACTGCTGTATAGACACACACCTGTTACTGCTGTATAGACACACACCTGTTACTGCTGTTTACACACACACCTGTTACTGCTGAATATACACACACCTGTTACTGCTGAATATACACACACCTGTTATTGCTGTACACTCACACAACTGTTACTTCTATATATACACACACCTGTTATTGCTGTTTACACACACACCTGTTACTGCTGTGTTCACACACACCTGTTACTGCTGTATACACACACACACACCTGTTACTGCTGTATACACACACACACCTGTTACTGCTGTACACACACACACCTGTTACTGCTGTACACACACACACCTGTTACTGCTGAACACACACACACACCTGTTACTGCTGTACACACACACACCTGTTACTGCTGTATACATACACACACACACACACACACCTGTTACTGCTGTACACACACACCTGTTACTGCTGTACACACACACACACCTGTTACTGTTGTATACACACACACCTGTTACTGCTGTATACACACACACCTGTTACTGCTGTATACACACACACCTGTTACTGCTGTATACACACACACCTGTTACTGCTGTATACACACACACCTGTTACTGCTGTATATACACACACACACCTGTTACTGCTGTATACACACACACCTGTTACTGCTGTATATACACACACCTGTTACTGCTGTATACACACACACCTGTTACTGCTGTATACACACACACCTGTTACTGCTGTACACACACACACACCTGTTACTGCTGTATACACACACACCTGTTACTGCTGTATACACACACACCTGTTACTGCTGTATACACACACACCTGTTACTGCTGTATACACACACACCTATTACTGCTGTATACACACACCTGTTACTGCTGTATACACACACACCTGTTACTGCTGTATACACACACACCTGTTACTGCTTTATACATTCACACACACACCTGTTACTGCTGTGTACACACACACACCAAAGAGCCAAAGCTCAACCCCGCAAGCACAATTAAGTAAGTAGGTAACTACACACCTTTTACTGTTGTATACATACACACACACACACCTCTTTCTACTGTATACACCCACATCTGTTACTGCTGGCAACTTACATATACACACCTGTTACTACTGGCCTCTTATATATACACACCTGTTACTACTGGCCTCTTATATATACACACCTGTTACTACTGGCCTCTTATATATACACATCTGTTACTACTGGCCTCTTATATATATACACCTGTTACTACTGGCCTCTTATATATACACATCTGTTACTACTGGCCTCTTATATATACACACCTGTTACTACTGGCCTCTTATATATACACACCTGTTACTACTGGCCTCTTATATATACACATCTGTTACTACTGGCCTCTTATATATATATATACCTGTTACTACTGGTGTGAGGAGATGTAGAATCTCCTCAGCTAGTTTTCCTAAGTTTCTAGAATAGGCTCTTCGCTATAGGGACTCTAGAAACTGAAGCTTTCAAATTTACATATACTTGATGGGTGTCATATGAAAGCTTATGTTAAATGCTGTCAGTTAAAACTAATTAGAGGTCTGTGATTGCTCTGTAGAGAGAATTACAGAAATTTTTCCTGTTCTGTGAAATAGGGAGAGATTTGAGAGTGGTGTGAGGGGGTAGCCTGCCTCAGTGACCGTTACAAGTGGGGGAACGCTGCCTCTTCCCCCCCCCCCCACCAAGTGAGACGTTGTTGTAGGCCTGCCCCTCCCTGTGACGTCACGCCACGCCACCAGGCGAGGGGCGCCTGTGATTGGCTTAGGCACTTTTACTCCTATGTGAGTTTTAGCGCCAATGATTATTACTGGAAGCGGCACCATGGAGTCGTGCCGGCTTCCTTCTGATTGGTCCAGACAAGGGGGGGGGGGAGATATGGGGATGTGAGTCTCTCTAGCCCGCCAAGAGTTGTTTGAATTGGGCAGCAACCTGGGAAGGAAGTGATTTTGGGTGGAGGTGGCAAGCTACCACCTCCACCCTCGTTAATCATGGAAGTGATGCGGTCTAAATCATCTTGCATGGCACTCCTGCCACCCTAGGTGTGCCAAAGCCCAAATTCGCGTGAAAATGGGACTGATAAATACAGGACAGTGAAATAGCCTCAGAGACAGTGATCACCCATGGGGCAGCTACCAAAGCCCCATGGGGTAGCAGGTGGCTCAGAGTATCCTGTATGTACATGGACAATTGGGTGGAATAATGGGCAGGGCCTACCAGTGTAATTAAGGTGATATTACAGGCCCCTGTTGGACTTTGAATTCCGCCCGACGGCGTCGTGTGGCGGTGACGCTGGCCATTGTCATCCTTGACACCCCAGTGTAAGAGCGAGTCATGCTCTAGTTTCTTGGGGTGGTGGTGATTCCCCATCCCCATGTATGTATGCCTGCGGCCACCCGGCCGCCCCCAGGCCGCCCGCGGCCACCCGCCGCCCGCCCGGCCACCCACCGGCTCGGCCAGGCCAGGCCACCCCACCCCGCGCACCAGCAAGCCCGGGTGGGGTGCTGTGACGTCACACGCCACCCGCGGCTACACTCCTGAAGGCCACGCGGGGGCCACATGTTAGGCCACCACCTTTGGCCACTCCCTTGGCCACTTTCCCAGGACAGCCTAGGGCCACATCTTGTCGACGCACGAGGAGCGAGATAAGTGTTGACAGCCAGGTGGTAAGGACCTGGGAAATGAGAAAATGTGTGGAAGGAAACGTGAGTACTTGAACAGAGTATAACAGTGTCTCAGTATTAGTGGAAATATGGGTAAAGTTGTGTGGGCCCCTAGCCCGGCCAGGCTAGGGAAGCAGCTGAGACACCTGTCTGTGGCACGTCCAGGTGACTAGTAGAGGAAATACCTGGAGAGGGATATTGTCCACAGTAAATCATGTAGTTAAATATATATATATATCTGTAGATATATTGTTGTGTGTAGACTGACTCGAGTCTGGGACCAGTCAGTGTAGAAAGTCATCATATAAATGATCCAGTCGGTCGATTCTGTATAATCGTTCAGCCTGGATTAGGCCATGGTACTGCATATAAATTATAATCATTAGAGGTAGGCAGGCCAGTGGTCGGTGGATACCCTGAGGTCTGTGTGGTTAGTGTTACATTTACCTGGTGATATAATTTTCATTGATTATATGGAGGCCATTGCCATATGTTTCATTTGCATGTTGCATGTTCTGTGTTGTGTGGTGAGTCAGTAGATGTGATCGCTGACTGATTGCCTAATGATGTCATTAGCCTGGGGGGCATGCTGACGGTATCATTATGTGCAGGTTTGTGCAGTGTTATCAGGTATACGTTATTACTGTCCTAGGAACTGTGTTGAGGATTTAAAGGGGACCCTTTGAGTATTCAGGGAAATTCTCAGTCACTTAATGAGAGCGAGCAATTAGTTAATTTGCCTAATTATGGGAGAATTAGCGCCAGCTGTCCACGTAGAGCAACGGTGCCTTATATTAACGTAAATTGTCTTGCTGAAGCGAACGGGATCGATCGATCTTTTGCAACATTTGCAAGATTAGAGGTGCAGTAATATTGGTATACCTTGAGTTGTTGCAAAACCGTGTGTCATTACTGTGTGGGCATAGTAATTAACGAGTTGCAGTAGTCGCAACCATATGTGGGCGGTGTTATTATGTTGTTTTGCATGCCATTATATGTGTGACCTATGTAACATTTGGGTTACTTTGTTTCTTTAAGTTGTGTTGAGGACTTAAGGATTCAGTGAGTTAATTAGGGGTAATTAATTGGATAAGGGGGTGCACATTTGTTGTTGTTGAATGAGTGAGAGCTGTTATGGGAGAACAGTGTTGAACTTGAGCGGGTTGGAATACGTTTCCGGTGCAATTAATTGTCCGTGTGACAACTAATTGACCACTCTAGCTAATTATGTAATTAGCATTCTCATCATGAATTCACGTAGTGGGAGAGGATCTGTCAGAGTCTCTCAGTGATAGTGTTAACGTCAGTTGCTCGAGACTAATTACCTTTCGGGGTTAGGGCAATTAGTGGCTCATGATAATTAGTGGAGTAATTAACGTCTGGAGTCTTGTGGACTCAGATGACTCGGTAAAGCGAGGTCATGGGGTTAGCATAATACGTTATATTAATCATATTCTGTCTGGTGACAGTGGATTAAGTTGCACTCATTGTTAATTAGTAATTAACTCCTCTTCCGTGAATTCACCGTGTTTGATGAGACCTGCTTAGGCAGTGCGGAGTGAGACGTATTTATGTATGATTAATTATCGGTCCTGGTGACAGTTAATTAATTGCTCGAGGGTAATTAGCACTCATAGTAAAGTAATTAATGACACAGACTGTTGAGAAGCCACCCACTTGGGGTAGGCTTAGTTAACGTAATTCAATTGGGATGTAATTAGTGGTCCGTTTGACCTTAATTAAGAATTACTCACTGAATACTTGCAAGGAGTCAAGTGTGATGTAATTTAAGAGTTTGAGTTATTGTGACAAGATGACTTGTGTTAACGTAGAGTACCATCATGTTGTTGTCTAGCGGGAGACAATTGTTTGTGATTAAAGTAGTACTTTGTTGCTGACTGCTGTGATCAGTCAATTAACGTAATTTATAAATCACATAATCAATGTTGTAATTGATTAAGGCAATTGCTTTTGGTTATCGTCTAGTGACGAGGGTAAAGTAACTTGGGATGTGTGGAGCTGTGTCCCAGAATCCCACCTTGCCTGACTTTGTTCACTTTAGTTGTGATAGGGGGAGTCACTGTTAGACTACCCGCCTAGTTACGGGGGTCTCTCCTGTTTGTAAGGAGGACCTTAAGCTCGTGATTAGAGTAGCTGCCACTATGAAGCCGTGTCACTATTGATTGCTTGCTTGTGTCATCAGTGGATACTTCTTTTGTTCAGTTAGTTCATGTTGTCAGCCCAAGTGTCAGCAAGATGGAGCCTGCTGTCATTTCTCGAGGGGCTGTTGAATAGCTGTGTTGCAAATGCCACTGGATGGACATTAACGTAATAAATCACTCGCTGTGGTGTAACTTAGTCTGTGATATTTCTTTGATTTGCAATATTGCGTCGTCAGTGGGCACACCTGTGTTCAGGTTAGTTCAGTATGCAGCCACACAGCAAGGGTTGCTAGTTAGCTGTTGGTTATAGTGCCACTGGATGGACATTAACGTAAATGTAAACTCGATAATGTAGTAGTCTAGTCTCTTGTTATTAATAAATTGTTTATTTTGAAAAAAACGGTCTTTGATGTCAACCTTCAACTATTCTGTGCCACACCCATGTTCTGATGTATTGATTATTGTTGCTGTGATCTTTGATATGACGGCTGTGCTCTTGGGAATTCGAATTCCAATTCATAGCGCCACAACAAATATAAAATTTGATTGTGAGAACCCGTCGGTTACCCTTTATTGGTTTTAACGTCATGTTTAACTAGGAGGAACCAGCGGCCTATGTGGACAGGTTTTCACCCCTGCTGGTGGAAGCCTGGCGGTTTGCTCCCGCTTCTCCTTTTTCTACTGGACT
>WNGS01010515.1:5639-28317 GCA_020271785.1 Procambarus virginalis
CATGGAGTGGTATGGGAAGGCTCGGATTCCCCTACTGCTGTCGGTAGGCGCCACAGGTACAGGTTGGGTCGTCGACACCCCTCAATAATTTATTATTATTATAATTTATAATTTTATATTAATTTCATTATTATAATAATTTATTATTATTATAAATTATTAAGTTCTTTTTGTTTGTGTGTTATATAGACTTGTTTTATATATATTTCCCCTTTTATGTCTTAATTCTTTTTTGTAATTTGCCATTCCTGCCTTGTATTCCTGCAACCATCCTTATTATGCAGGCAAGTTTAGACCCTGAACTAAACCTCTTATCCACTATCTATGACAATCATCACTTTAATGATCTGAACTGCAGATATTTTACAGCAAATGATGTAAACAATGTATTATCACATAATCACAATATCTCTGTAATCAACTTAAATGTTAGATCCCTAGGTAAACACTTCGTTGATATTAGTGCCTTAATTGAAACTATTGACAACAAATTCACTTTTATTGTACTTACTGAAACATGGTTGAAAGAGGATACTACTCAACTCTTTAACATGCCTAACTACTTGGCAATTCACAACTGTCGTCAAACTCAGAGAGGTGGTGGTACTGCTCTTTACTACCATCATGAACTAACATGCTTAAAAGTAATTAGAACTAGAGACTGCTGTGGGGAGTATATCTTCGCCAGTTTCAGAGTAAAGGGTACCGAGTCTATCCTGTCTGTGGGAGCAGTCTATAGGATTCCTAACACTGATGTGCCCGAATTCAATTCAAACCTTAGAAATCTAATACTCGATAACAGACTTAACAAAAACCATCTAATTATCGCAGGGGACTTTAATATTGACCTCTGCGAGCCTGAGCACCCTACTACTGTTAGCTTCCTCAACTGTATGAATTCCTGCTTCCTCATACCCTTAATCACTAGACCTACCAGAATCACTGATAGTACTGCCACGACTCTAGATCACATCTGGACCAACATAACCTCTCCGCTTACTTCAGGTATAATCACCGACAGTACTACAGACCATTACCCCACATTTCTCTTAACTAACATTAACAAACCACCTCTAGAGTCAAGGGAGATAAGTTTTAGGCTGCACAATGAATCTGCTATAGGCAATTTTATAACTGCTGCTGATAATGTCAACTGGGAGTCAGAGTTAGGTAACATAGGGGACATCAACCTAGCAGTACAATCTTTTCTTCAAAAAACTCTAAGCCTTTATAACACCCACTGTCCTATGCTTACAAAACAAGTCACTACCAAAAGGCTTAACAATCCCTGGCTTACAAAGGGAATACTTAAATCCATTAATAAAAAACATGACCTTGAGAAGAAGTATAGGCTAGGAACCGTCTCTAAAGAATTCTCAAAGAATTACTCTTTACTGCTATCTAAGATAATTAGACGAGCCAAAACTAAATACTACGAAGATAAATTTACCCAAATAAAGAGCAACATTAAAAAAACTTGGAGCACAATTTCACAAATCTTGGGATCAAAGAAGATTTTAAATAACAAACCAACACTCCTGTCAAATAACGATGGTCAGCTTTCAGCATCTGATTCTGCTATTGAGTTCAATAGGTTCTTCTCTTCCATTGGGTCATCCCTTGCAAATGATATTCCTTCTTCCAGTACTGAGGTTAAGGACTACCTTACAGGTAACTATCCACAGTCTCTGTACCTAAAGCCTACTAATTCCACTGATGTCAATGAGATAATCCTTTCCCTTAAAACCAAGTCTAGTGCCCTTGAGGAGATTCCGACATTAATTTACAAAAAAGCCTCCAGATCCTTAGCCCCTGCAATTACATTGCTCTTCAACAAGTCACTTGAACTCCAAACCTTCCCAGATATTCTAAAAAAAGCGAGAGTAACCCCTGTCCACAAATGTGGTGATCTCACTGATGTTAACAACTACAGACCTATTTCAATCCTGCCTAACTTATCAAAAATTTTTGAAAAACTAATCTACAAGCAGCTTTACTCTTATCTAGCCAAGCACAATATACTTAGCTCTTACCAATATGGCTTCAGACCTAAAAAAAGCACTAACGATGCACTTATTAGTATGATTAACTTAATTCATGCAGCTCTTGATAAAAATGAGTTCCCTGTTGGGTTATTTGTGGACCTGCGTAAGGCTTTTGACACTGTGAACCACCAAAACCTTCTTCTTAAATTACATCATTATGGAGTCAGAGGACTCTCCCTGCAATACCTCAAATCTTACCTTACTGATAGACTCCAGTATGTTTCTGTGAACAATTCAATTTCTCCTACCCTACCCATCAACATTGGTGTTCCTCAGGGCAGTATACTTGGCCCTCTCCTCTTTCTCATCTACATTAATGACCTTCCAAATGCCTCCCAACACCTTAGACCAATTCTATTTGCTGACGACACAACCTTCATTTACTCCAGTCCTGACCCCCTTGCTCTAAATGCCACAGTAAATACCGAGCTTAATAAAGTCCATCTTTGGCTAACTGCCAACAAACTCACCCTTAACATTGACAAAACTTTCTATATTCTGTTTGGCAATAAATCCTCTAACCAAATAAATCTCAAGATTAACAATACCCAAATTTGTAACAAATTAGATGGCAAATTCCTTGGCGTTCTCATTGATCACAAGCTTAATTTCCAGGGACACATTCTAAATATATCAAAAAAGTTTCAAAAACTGTTGGCATTCTTTCTAAGATCAGATATTATGTACCCCGCCCTGCCCTGGTGACTCTCTATTACTCCCTCATCTATCCATATCTCAACTATGGTATTTGTGCTTGGGGTTCTACTACCCAAAATCATTTACGTCCTCTAATTACTCAACACAAAGCTGCTATTAGGACAATATCCAACTCTGGCCCCAGACATCACTCGGTACCCCTACTCAAATCTCTCAATATGTTAGATATTAAGTCACTGCACATTCTCTCATGTGTATTATACATATATAAAACGCTGAACTGTAATGCCAATCCTGACCTCAAAAGCTTCATTGAAAGCTGTAACAGAACCCATGAGCACCACACCAGAAATAAATACAGTTTTGATATTCCAAGAGTACGACTTAACCAAACTAGAAATGCTCTACAAATCAAGGGACCCAGAATGTGGAATGACCTTCCCAACCATGTTAAAGACTGTACCTCTCTCAACCAGTTTAAGATTAAAACTAAACACTACCTGATAAACTCCCTGTAACCTACCTTACCCCTCTATTGTCAACCCATGTCTTATTTTTTTTTTTTTTTTATTCAACGCTGTTTGTCTACATATTGTATTTGTGCTGCTTTTCAGTCATGTTCCCCCCTTTTTTTGTACCTTTATTTGTATCTGTTCTCAAAACATTTTATTCTTTTTGTTCAATTAGCATTAAGTTTTAGATATTAATGTTTTCTTGCCCGAAACGCATTGCGTAATAGTGGCTTTAGGCATTGTATGTACTAGCTCTATCTATAAATCGATCCACTTATGTAAAATCTCTCTATGTATGTACCTTTCCTGAATAAACATATATATTAATTTATTACAGTCTGTACGCCTGGACTTGGCTATACAGTCATGTTGCTTACTATGGTTACATTTATGTGGTTATCAGTGCACGGGCTAAATGTTTATGTTTAGCCTAGCACGTTTTATTTACTTCATTGGATGCCTTGCCTATGTTGCATGTCCATGTTACTTCTGCTGTCTTTACAGTCAGGTTGTTTAAACTTTAGCTTTGCCTCTTATGTTATTAACTACTCATAAACTTCCTACGTTTGGTGCATTGTTATGTTGCATGTCTAGGTTACTATTGCTGTCTTTGCAGACCGGTTGTCTAACTTTAGCTGCCTTTAAGTTATTAACTAGGGCGGCTTGGATGCGCTATAGTTAAAGTACTACGGGCCCTCGCCTCTTGTGTAAAGTTATTAAGTAAAGTCAGCTGGGATGTGCTGTTGTAGTCTTCTTACTTACTTGCTGTTTAGTTATTTACAGGTAATAATTAACCATTATGTTATGCTGCCGATGTCCCAGCAGCCGCTGGCACAGCTGGTGGGGTTCCAGCTGAGTATGTCCCATGGGGGGGCCACCCCCACCCGCCGATGTTCTGCCTGATGTGGTCCCAGACGACGATCCGGCAGCTGCCATGGGACACGACCCGCGGCTGATTCTGATGTTGCTGATGTGGTCCCTGCCGATGGTCTAGCGGCCGATGGGCCGGCTGATGGTGTTACAGCTGAACATGTCCCCTGGGGGCCGAACCCGGCTGCTGATGTGCCTCAGTCGATGCTACAGCAGGTGATGTCCTGGCGGATGTGTTACCCGCCGATGGTCAAGCGGCCGAAGGCTCAGCTAGCGGCGTTCCAGCTGAGCATGCCCTTATAATTATTCATCAGGGCTGCGGTAAGTTTCAGCTATTGGTAAGTGTCACAGGTTCAGGATCCGTGTCGACGTCCCTCTTAAATTTATTACCTTACTTTACGCCTGGTATTTGCTGCACATTTATGTTGCTTACTACCGGTTACAGATGGGTGTTTTAACATTTTGGGCTAAATGTTACATTTAGCCTACCGCAATTTCATACTACTTTGGATGTATTGCCCATCATGCATGTTTGTTACTTTGCTGTGTTTACAATTTTGGTTGTTTAACTTCAGCTTGGCCTTAAGTCAGTAACTAAGGTCGGCAAGGATGTGCTAGTAGCGGTGTTACGGGCCCTTGCCTCTTGCTCCAAGATTTCCTGGCCCTGCATTTTGATTAGTTTCCCCGGAAATTTATATCAGTATTCTACGGTTAGCTCTGGCTACATATGTATGTGACTTACTACTAATTACATTTATGTTGTTAATTCAGCTCATTGCCTCGAAGCTACTACGTCAGGTCAGCTAGGATGTGCCAGCTGCTGTGTTATACTGGGCTCACGCCTCTTGCTTCACGATTATCCAAACTACTGTTTTACTTTGCAGATTTTACATTCACGGTCGTTAGCTTTCGCTTCTCGCCAGAAAAGTTATTAAGTAACGTCAGCCGGGATGTGCTAGTTGCAGTGGTGGTGGCGCTGACGCCCCAGTTCCATGGTCGATTCCCGGCAGCCGATGTCCCGGCCGGTGGCGCTGCTGTCCTAGCTGCCGCTTCCCCAGCTGCCAATGTTCAAGCTGCTGATGACATGGCTCATGAAGCCCAGCTGCAGCGTTCCACCTGACGTTATCCCTACCAATTTCTCACTCTTTCCAGCCTTAGAGTAATTTATGGTATTCCCAGCTTCATGCCCAGTTCCCGTTATTCTCTACTGACAGTTATATTTACAGGCTTTTGCCTAAATTGTCTTGCAGCCGGACTCCTACTTACCACTGAAGTCTTCCCTAGTGGCCAGTTGACGCTATTTCCTATCTCCATCAGATGTTGATGCCCAGCCGCCGATGTCCAGCCGCAGGTGTCCCAGCGGTGATGCTCCAGCCGCTGATGTTCCGGGGCACGATTTTGCAGTTCACCATTCGGCAACGGTCGTTAAGTTAATTCATTATTTGCGCAATTTTGTCTCTTGCTGCTTGCGTTATACACGCTAAGTTAATGTGGGTTAGGGTTAAGGTCTACCATCGCTGCTTGCTTCTTTAACTTATAAAACCCTTGCTCATCGTATTTGACTTAACTAAGCCAGCTGTTAGGTTGGGCTAGTTACCGAGTTACAGGCCCCATGCCTCTTGCTTCAGTTTCCCTGGGTTAGCATTTCCACCGGCCTACAGCAATTTATTTCTACCATGGTTCTAAACATGCTGCACGTTTTATTCTAATTTTGCTGTATTTACAAGTGCGTTCGCTTAACTTTTGCTCTGCCATTAACGTTATTAAGCAGAGTTAGTAGGATGCTCTAGTTGCAGTGTTGCGGGCCCCTGTCTCCTGCTTTACGCTTTCCTGGCCCTGCATGTATGTTTAGTTCCCTCTGAACTCTATTACTGTATATTCGTTAGCTCTTGCTTGTTTGTTAATAACTACTGGTTAAGTTATGTCGTTCATCATTTATGCCCTAAATGTTACATTTAGCCTACCACAGTTTAATTCTGTAATTGATGTATTGCCCATGTAGCATGTCGTTTAATTTGCTGTGATTACAGTTGTCGTTTCACTTGCTTGCCTCTTAAGTTATTAAGTAAGTCAGCAAGGAGGCGCTTTTACGCTTGGTCTTGCTGCATAATTAGGTTACTCACCACTGGTTACATTTGCGTTCTTTACTCGGCTATTTGCCTCTCCACTACTACGTAAAGTCAGATAGGATGTACCGTTTGCGGAGTACGGGCCTCATGGTTCTTGCTTTACGCTCATTCACGCCTGTTCAATTTACTTTCTGGGTTTACATTTACGGTCGTTGATTATTACTGGACGCTGTCTTTTCACTAATTCCCTTAGTTCCCGCTGTGGAGGTGTCCGTTTGTGCCAGGAGTTAGGGCTTTTGTATCTGGCAGTACCTTTGCCAGGCTTCTCTGTCCCCCCACTCAGTTATGCTTGGGACTTTAGTCAAATCTAACATTCCTGCCTCTCGCAACAGGTGCAGCATCCAGTTAACCCCACTCTTGCAGCCTCGCTGATACCAGTACGCGTTTGGTGTGGGCCCACCACAACCGTGCCGTTGCCTTACACGTTACCACTGCATGCCAGCTTCTGCCCCCTCTTACTGCCTTAAATACTTCCAGATCCACGGTAGAACGTGCACGAGGAACACCATGAATGAACGAGGACCAGGTGGTGGGACCCGAGAGGCGGACCACTGATCACGAGGCACCACGAGAGATATCCTGGGTGGCGACCCACATGCCTCTAAGTCCTAGTTATATAATTGCTTGAACTAGTATATAATTATTAAGTTGTATAATTCACTATAATGACATTAGGTTTCTGCAGAACGTGTTTACCATGTCACTAGGCTAAGCTTACTCACTTAATACGGGTGTACAATTTAAGTTAAATATTAGTACTCAGTAGACATGGGTATGTTACATTTGTTTATCAATACACGTTCTGCAGAATTTAATTACCATCTCCAATTTTAATAAATAGCCCCAAATCAGTTTGTGTCTTTTTCCCCCTGAGCAGAAAATGACCTCTGATTGCATAAAAGCGGAGATTTTTCTGAAAAGGGGGACAAAGAAACACTTGCGCAGCGCCTTCCGCGGCCTGCGCGGGAAGGTATGGGAGCTTATAAATGGGGATGGAGCGGGAGGATCAGCCTCACTCTCACCGTCACCACAACAGTGCTCGAAACTCCCACCCGCCTCCCCTCATGCGTGGCGGTCCCCTGTCTTGCACTGTGCCAGTTTCCCTCCAGTCTTCCCTCTCCAAGTCCGGGAGGGGGGGATGCAGCGCCGGTCCCCAAGTGTCCCGCTGTCCGCAGCTAATTCTTTGCCCAGTCGGACTCCGTTAAGTGTTATGTGGCCTATTCACTTGATTGAACTAGTTTTTATAGTTAAGTTTATATAATTGATTGAACTAGTTTCTATAGTTAAGTTTATATAATTGATTGAACTAGTTATATAATTACTAAGTTCACATAATTGATTGAACTAGTTATATAATTACGAAGTATATAATGGATTGAACTAGTTATATAATTGCTTGAACTAGTATATAATTATTAAGTTGTATAATTCACTATAATGACATTAGGTTTCTGCAGAACGTGTTTACCATGTCACTAGGCTAAGCTTACTCACTTAATACAGGTGTACAATTTAATGACCTCTGATTGCATAAAAGCGGAGATTTTTCTGAAAAGGGGGACAAAGAAACACTTGCGCAGCGCCTTCCGCGGCCTGCTTTGGAAGGTATGGGAGCTTATAAATAGGGAAGGAGCGGGAGAATCAGCCTCACTCTCACAGTCACCACAACAGTGCTCGAAACTCCTCCTCTCCTCACAACGTCGGACCACGCACGAGATGGACAACGTGACGGCTACCCTGGTACCAGACCTCGCTCTACTGGACGTGTTGGTACCCTCGACCTCGCAACTTGCTTCGGCAGGGGCCTCCTGCCCCACACTCCTATCGCCACGGTAAAAGTGAAGTTTCTGTTTTAATCTAGTCAGGACTTCCTCAGTGCGGCGTGTGAAAAGCGCCATCCCCTAGCGGACCGTGTGTACCGCCTTAGCTAGCTACCTTGGCCTCCTGCTGCCCTGGGGAAGCAGGAGCGCCCTTAGGGTTCGCGCCAGATTCCGCCGTGCGATGCTTTCTGGGTCGCTTTGCCCTTGGCGTTGATGCCACGTGGCCAGGCGGTGGCGGCCCTCCGCCCTTGGGCCCGGCCTTAGGGCCCAAGCCAAGTCGGCGTCGACACGTGGCCAGGCTCCAGGCGGCCTGTCCCCGGGGCCCACGCCTGGTCGTGACGCGCACGCAGCAAGGCGCTCCTTGGAGCGCACGCCCCAGGCCGTGCTCACCTCGTGGCCGGGCGGGGGCGGCCCTCCGCCCTTGGGCCCGGCCCTTAGGGCCCAAGCCAAGTCGGCGTCGACACGTGGCCAGGCTCCAGGTGGCCTGTCCCCAGGGCCCGCGCCCTGGTCGTGACGCCCACGCGGCAAGGCGCTCCTTGGAGCGCACGCCCTGGGCCGTGTTCGCCACGTGGCCGGGTGAGGGCGGCCCTCCGCCCTCGGGCCCGGCCCCTAGAGCCCAAGCCAAGTCGGCTCGACACGTGGCCAGGCTCCAGGCCTCCGCCCGGGCCTGTTCCCGGGGCCCACGCCCTGGTCGTGACGCCCACGCGGCGAGGCGCTCCTTGGAGCGCACACCCTGGGCCGTGCTCACCACGTGGCTGGGGGGGGGGGCGGCCCTCGGGCCCGGCCCCTAGGGCCCAAGCCAAGTCGACCTCAACATGTGACCAGGCTCCAGGCCTATGACTGGGCCTGTTCCCGGGGCCCACGCCCTGGTCGAGACGCCCATGCGGCAAGGAACTCCTTGGAGCGCGCGCCCTGGGCCGTGTCCAGCCTTCCTGCCCCTCTGCCATGGGCCAGCGGGTGCTGGGCCCCGTCCTTAGCGGACGGCATCCGGCATGGATTGCACGTGCGAGCGTGTGCACGTACGTACGTGTGCACGTGTTTACTGTGCGTGCCCTGGGGGGCCCTGCAGCGTCCCGGGCACGGGTGTCGCCCTGCCCGGACCCTGGGTGCGGCCTGAGCACATGTCCCATGGTGGCCAAGCCCGGGCTGGCTCAGCTGTTGTCCTGGCCGGTCTGGTGTTTGTGAGTCCCGCCGATGATCATGACCTTAAATCCGTTTCTTTTCTTTTTACACGTTGTGGCCATTCAACAAATATTCATTCACGCTAATTTTACGTTATTTATGGTTACTACTCCCCATTATGGTATGCAGCCGATGCTCAGCAGTTGCTGGCCTGGCTGGGGGTGTCCTTTGGGGGCCAAGCCCAGCTACTGACGCTGCCCGCCTGGTGGAGGTGTTTCACGCCGATGACTCATGGCCTTATGTTTATTCATTTAATTCGTTTGTCCCTTAATTAATAGCTGCGGCTATTAAACACTTACACAAATACACTATTTTACCCAGTTATTTGTGGTTCTGTTTCCCTGTTACGTAGGTCTGCTTTTGACCCAGCAGATGTGATTCCTGATGATTGACCCATGGCCTATAATTTCATTTATTTATTTGCTAGTTATTTTAACTATCCGTTTGTGGCTTTCATTCATCTATTCCACCTGCCATTTAACCAGTTATTTGTGGTTTCCTGCTTACCATTATGTCATGCTGACATTGGCCCAGCGGACGCGATTCCTGCTGATGTCACTTGGCTTATAATTATTTCATCTATTAATTTTAGTAAATTTATTTATGCGTTCGTGGGTCTTACTCACCTATTCAACCCCGCTAATTTAACCAGTTGCTTATGGTTACTGATTACTCATTACGTTCTGCTGTCGTTGGCTCAGCTGATGTGTTCCCTGACGTTGACACAGGACCTATATTTAGTCCCATCTATCATTTGTTGTTAATTCCATTGTTTGTGGCTGTTGATCATTTTTCAAAACCCGCTCTTAACCAGTAATTACGGTTAATAATTACCCATTATGTTATGATGCTGATGTCCAAGCAGCTGCTGCGCCAGCTGGTGGTGTCCCAGCTGAGTGTATCCCCACGGGGCCGGCCGCCCGCGACGTCCCAGCTGATGGGGCCCCAGACGACGACCCAGCAGCAAATGGCCCAGCTGCCGTGGGGCACGATCCAGCAGTTTTATTATACCTATTTACGGGGGTATCCCTATTAATTAATTACTGTAGCCATTCTTCAAGTATTACACCGCGCTTATTCTCACCAGTTATTTATGGCGAAAGATTACCCATTATGTTCTGCTGAACATGACCAGCTGGTGGTGCTCCAGCTGTGCATGCCTCCTGCGGGCCCGCCCCGCCAGCCCAAGTGACGGCAGCAGTGGCCCCATATGATGTCCTGCAGTTGCTGGCCCAGTTGCCACGGGGCACGGCCCTGTGGCCGCTGTACCGACTGATGGGCTCACAGGAGGTATGTTCCAGACTTAAGTCTGGCCGATGTCGACGGCATTGTTGAGTTAGTTACAGGTTAATAATTAACATTATGTTATGCTGCTGTTGCCCCAGCACCTGTTAGCACAGCCGATGGTGTTCCAGCCGAGTATGCACCCGGGGCCCAACCCCACCCGCTGATATGGCCCCAGTCGAGGATCCACCAGGTGATGGCCCGGCTGCCATGGGGTACGGCCCAGCGGCCGATGTCCCGACTGATGTTTGATGTCCCGACCGATGTTTGATGTACCGACCGATGTTTGATGTCCCGACCGATGTTTGATGTCCCGACCGATGTTTGATGTCCCGACCGATGTTTGATGTCCCGACCGATGTTTGATGTCCCGACTGATGTTTGATGTCCCGACTGATGTTTGATGTCTCGACTAATGTTTGATGTCCCGACTGATGTTTGATTTTCCGACTGATGCTCGAGGTTTTGACTGATGTTCCAGACTTAAGTCAGGCCGGTGTTGCCGGCATTATTTAGTCCTTTATGGTTACAATTAAACATTATGTTATGCTGCCGATGGCCCTGCACCAGCTGCCACAGCTGGTTGTGTTCCAGCTGTGCATGTCCCCTGCGGGACAACTCCCCCCGCTGAAGTGGGCCCATATGATGATCCTGCAGCTGATGGCCCAGCGGCCGGTGTCCGACTGATGTGGTCCAAGGTGTCCCGACTGATGTTGGATGCTCCGACCAATGCTTGAGGTTGGCCTGATGTTCACAGGACGTTTGTTCCAGACTCATGTCTGGCCGGTGTTGCCCGGCATTACTTTATTTACGGTTATTGATTACCCATTATGTTATGCCGCCACTGTCCAGCAGCTGAAGGCCCGGGCGGCGGTGTTCCAGCTGAGCATGCCTTATAACTACTCATCACAGGTACTGTAACTTCAGCAATCGGTAAGTGCCACAGGTCCAGGATACATCGTCAACGTCCTGCCGTATTTATTACAGTACTTTTGGCTGCACATTATATGTTGCTGACTCTGGTCGCATTTATGCTGTTATCATTTTCGGACTAACATGGTTACATTTAGCCTACCACATTTTAATACTACATTGGGTGCTTTGCTTATGTTGCATGTTTGGTTACTTTGCTGTAACCAAACCCCCTTTGCTGTAACCCCTCAATAATTTATTAACTTATTACAGTCTGTATGCCGGGACTTGGCTGCACAGTCATGTTGCTTACTATGGTTACATTTATGTGGTTATCAGTGCGCGGGCTAAATGTTTACGTTTAGCCTAGCACGCTTTATTACTACATTTGATGCCTTGCCCATGTTGCATGTCCATGTTACTTCTGCTGTCTTTACAGTCAGGCTGTTTAAACTTTAGCTTTGCCTCTTACGTTATTAACTACTTATAAACTCCCTACGTTTGGTGCATTGCTCATGCTGCATGTCTAGGTTAATATTGCTGTCTTTGCAGACCGGCTGTTTAACTTTAGCTGCCTTTAAGTTATTATCTAGGGCGGCTTGGATGCGCTAGTTAAAGTCTACGGGCCCTCGCCTCTTGTGTAAAGTTATTAAGTAAAGTCAGCTGGAATGTGCTGTTGCAGTCTTCTTCTTACTCACTTGTTGTTTAGTTATTTACAGGTAATAATTAACCATTATGTTACGCTGCCGATGTCCCAGCAGCCGCTGGCACAGCTGGTGGGGTTCCAGCTGAGTATGTCCCGTGGGGGGGCCACCCCCACCCGCTGATGTTCTGCCAGATGTGGTCCCAGACGACGATCCGGCAGCTGCCATGGGACACGACCCGCGGCTGATTCTGATGTTGCTGATGTGGTCCCTGCCAATGGTCTGGCGGCAGATGGGCCGGCTGATGGTGTTACAGCTGAACATGTCCCCTGGGGGCCGAACCCGACTGCTGATGTGCCTCAGCCGATGCTACAGCAGGTGACGTCCTGGCGGATGTGTTACCCGCCGATGGTCAAGCGGCCGAAGGCTCAGCTAGCGGCGTTCCAGCTGAGCATGCCCTTATTATTATTCATCAGGGCTGCGGTAAGTTTCAGCAATTGGTAAGTGTCACAGGTTCAGGATCCGTGTCGACGTCCCTCTTAAATTTATTACCTTACTTTACGCCTGGTATTTGCTGCACATTTATGTTGCTTACTACCGGTTACAGATGGGTGTTTTAACATTTTGGGCTAAATGTAACATTTAGCCTACCACAATTTCATACTACTTTGGATGTATTGCCCATCATGCATGTTTGTTACTTTGCTGTGTTTACAATTTTGGTTGTTTAACTTCAGCTTGGCCTTAAGTCAGTAACTAAGGTCGGCAAGGATGTGCTAGTAGCGGTGTGACGGGCCCTTGCCTCTTGCTCCAAGATTTCCTGGCCCTGCATTTTGATTAGTTTCCCCGGAAATTTATATCAGTATTCTACGGTTAGCTCTGGCTACATATGTATGTGACACTACTAATTACATTTATGTTGTTAATTCAGCTCATTGCCTCAAAGCTACTACGTCAGGTCAGCTAGGATGTGCCAGCTGCTGTGTTACTGGGCTCACGCCTCTTGCTTCACGATTATCCATACTACTGTTTTACTTTACAGATTTTACATTCACGGTCGTTAGCTTTCGCTTCTCGCCAGAGAAGTTATTAAGTAACGTCAGCCGGGATGTGCTAGTTGCAGTGGTGGTGGCGCTGACGCCCCAGTTCCATGGTCGATTCCCGGCAGCCGATGTCCCGGCCGGTGGCGCTGCTGTCCTAGCTGCCGCTTCCCCAGCTGCCAATGTTCAAGCTGCTGATGACATGGCTCATGAAGCCCAGCTGCAGCGTTCCACCTGACGTTATCCCTACCAATTTCTCACTCTTTCCAGCCTTAGAGTAATTTATGGTATTCCCAGCTTCATGCCCAGTTCCCGTTATTCTCTACTGACAGTTATATTTACAGGCTTTTTGCCTAAATTGTCTTGCAGCCGGACTCCTACTTACCACTGAAGTCTTCCCTAGTGGCCAGTTGACGCTATTTCCTATCTCCATCAGATGTTGATGCCCAGCCGCCGATGTCCAGCCGCAGGTGTCCCAGCGGTGATGCTCCAGCCGCTGATGTTCCGGGGCACGATTTTGCAGTTCACTATTCGGCAACGGTCGTTAAGTTAATTCATTATTTGCGCAATTTTGTCTCTTGCTGCTTGCGTTATACACGCTAAGTTAATGTGGGTTAGGGTTAAGGTCTACCATCACTGCTTGCTTCTTTAACTTATAAAACCCTTGCTCATCGTATTTGACTTAATACGGGTGTACAATTTATTTTTTTATTTATTTATTTATTTATTTATTTATTTATGCATATACAAGAAGGTACATTGGGAATGTGTGGATACATAAAATGGTAATTACAGTCTTGTAAAGCCACTAGTACGCGCAGCGTTTCGGGCAGGTCCTTAATCTAAGAAAAAATTTTAAGTAGGTAAATACTTGCAAGATTTATAAAAAAATGATAACAGATACATGGCAAGAAAAAAAATAGAGAAAATTGTAGGTACAGTGGATTAAAGCACATAGGCAGCTAAGATTGATTGCAATGACAGCTTGAATGGTAGTTGACAAAAATTTGTAGGCACAAAACAGCATAAGGCTAGCACATAAAAGAAGACAGCAATGAACACAATGATAAGGTTGGTAGGGTTAAATACATAAAAATTAGGAGATTGGGTAACACTAGGTACAGAGCAAATTTAAAGCTCAGTGTAGGAAACTAAGAAGATGAAATCAGGTACTTTTTGGTTTTGTTTTTAAATAAGGCAAAACTTTTACAGTTTTTCAATTCACTAGGGAGTGAGTTCCATAGACTAGGTCCCTTAATTTGCATAGAGTGTTTACACAGATTAAGTTTGACCCTGGGGATATCAAAGAGATATTTATTTCTGGTGTGGTGAAAATGGGTCCTATTACATCCATCCAGGGAGAGTTTCAGAGCATGGTTTGCATTTAAAAACAGGGTTTTGTAAATGTAGTTGACACAAGAGAATGTGTGGAGGGAGTTAATATTTAGCAAGTTTAGAGATTTAAACAAGGGAGCTGAATGTTGTCTAAAAGCTGAGTTAGTTATTATTCTGATAGCAGATTTTTGCTGCGTGATGATGGGCTTAAGGTGGTTTGCAGTGGTAGACCCCCATGCACAGATACCATAATTAAGATAGGGGTAGATTAGTGCATAATATAGTGAGAGGAGAGCGGAGTTAGGAACATAATATCTGATTTTGGAGAGTATACCAACTGTTTTAGAGACTTTCTTAGTTATGTGTTGTATGTGGGTGCTGAAGTTGAGTCTCTTGTCTAGGAATAGGCCAAGAAACTTGCCATCATTTTTATTACTGATGTTAATATTGTCTATCTGTAGCTGAATTGCATTTGATGATTTGCTTCCAAATAAGATGTAGTAAGTCTTTTCAATGTTTAATGTTAGTTTGTTAGTTGACATCCAGAAGTGGACTTTTTTAATTCATTATCACAACATTATTTAGTGTATGTGGGTTGAGTCTGAATAGANAAAACCTTTTTAAGTTGCTGACTAACAGTGTTTTCGGTAAAACACTACTGAACCCAACCCGTTATGCCATTGACACCAAACTAGTGACTTCTGCTAGAGTCTTTTAACGGGAGGTGAAGAATCCACGCTTTAAACGAATGGTGCATTTAGGTGACAATAAATTATTGTCTGTCAGTTCCAGACCATTCATTAAAATTACTCATCCTAATTACATTGGGTTCCAGATTCTTGAGCTAGCAAAATACAGTTTGTACCATTTTTGGTACCCGAGTACTTAAGGGGCACTATTCAGATAGAGTACAACTGCAGTATAGTGATACAGACAGCTTCATATTTAGCTTACTCAGCGAAGATGTCTTTGACGAGATGGGGAAAGAACCCCTTAGATCATGGTTAGATACGAGTAACTTTCCTGTAACTCACCCTTATATGATCCGTCTAAAAAAGGCGTTCTAGGACTTTAAAGTCAGAAGTTTCAGACAGACACATCCTTGAAGTTGTAGCACTTAAGCCCAAAATGTATAGTGTGCTTTTGCACGATAATTCAAATTCCATCACCGCTAAGGGTATTCCTCGCGCTGTGCAAAGATCTTTAACACATAGCCACTTTAAAGAGACCCTACACAGTAATGGAGTAGTAAATACTTCCATTATTCACAAATTAGGAATGTGGCAGGGCAAATGTCAACTGTTTTTAATTCTAAGAAGGCTTAAGCGCATTTGATGATAAGCGCTTTTACCTCAACAAATACTCCAGTCTAGCGTATGGACACCCAGACATACCACCGGATGCCCGGGGAATGTCCCCCGAGAGTGAAAGTGGTGACGTCATTGATCCACAAGGTGCGGAAGGACAACAGCCCTCCAGTGAGAGAGAACCCTATGACGTCAGTAGTCCAATACCTGAGGGAGAAGAATCACTACACCCAATTCACTCTCTGGGTGATGATGATGAGTCATCATCTTCATCCCAGGGGGAGGAGGGGGAGGAAGACCCACAACGGACCTGTGGGCGCGGAGGCGTCAACTGGTGGGGAAGTATTAAAAAGGGGTGGTGGATGACTTACAATTTGACTATGTTTAACCCTACTGTACTTTGTTTAATATAATCTATAAAACATATGGCTTATTTCTTTCCCCTTTTAAGTATATAATCTTAAAATAAAAAAAACACTTACAACAACTAGGAGGTGTGGGGTCCCCCCTTACAACACATTAGGGGGGGGGGCATTAATAAATTCTTTGATTTTTAATACTCCTTAAATGCTCTATATATAAGAAGGGTGAAGTCAAGGCCATTAGGTGCAAGGAAGGGTACGGCTGTCCACCCAAGGTCACCAAGTACGATATGGGTCTGAACATATATATATATATATATATATATATATATATATATATATATATATATATATATATATATATATATATATATATATATATATATATATATAATATGTATATAGTCCTGGAGGGCGTTGACCCTCTTACGGTTTACTCAAGGTCGCCCAGTACGAGGGAGGTGGGGGACCCCACCTCTACTCAGACTAACCTGTTTTTTTTGTTACACCCGTCCCATAGAGGGAATGAGGAGGGGTGTGGCTGGCTCTCATACGTGTTTAGTATACAATAAATTCATTTTTTTTACTTAAATATACTGTCATACTACTACTGTATAAATGAACATATCCATACCGCTATATACAACAGTTATCTCCAGTTTCCACCGTTTTCTCGACCACTACTACTCTCCCCCAGATGACCTAATATGGAGTGGCACTATGTGGCTTCCCGCTTCTGATTTCCTTATCTGATTTCCATACATGGAGTGGTATGGGAAGGCTCGGATTCCCCTACTGCTGTCGGTAGGCGCCACAGGTACAGTTGGGTCGTCGACACCCCTCAATAATTTATTATTATTATAATTTATAATTTATATTAATTTATTATTATAATAATTTTTATTATTATAAATTATTAAGTTCTTTTTGTTTGTGTGTTATATAGACTTGTTTATATATATTTTCCCCTTTATGTCTTAATTCTTTTTGTAATTTGCCATTCCTGCCTTGTATTCCTGCAACCATCCTTATTATGCAGGCAAGTTTAGACCCTGAACTAAACCTCTTATCCACTATCTATGACAATCATCACTTTAATGATCTGAACTGCAGATATTTTACAGCAAATGATGTAAACAATGTATTATCACATAATCACAATATCTCTGTAATCAACTTAAATGTTAGATCCCTAGGTAAACACTTCGTTGATATTAGTGCCTTAATTGAAACTATTGACAACAAATTCACTTTTATTGTACTTACTGAAACATGGTTGAAAGAGGATACTACTCAACTCTTTAACATGCCTAACTACTTGGCAATTCACAACTGTCGTCAAACTCAGAGAGGTGGTGGTACTGCTCTTTACTACCATCATGAACTAACATGCTTAAAAGTAATTAGAACTAGAGACTGCTGTGGGGAGTATATCTTCGCCAGTTTCAGAGTAAAGGGTACCGAGTCTATCCTGTCTGTGGGAGCAGTCTATAGGATTCCTAACACTGATGTGCCCGAATTCAATTCAAACCTTAGAAATCTAATACTCGATAACAGACTTAACAAAAACCATCTAATTATCGCAGGGGACTTTAATATTGACCTCTGCGAGCCTGAGCACCCTACTACTGTTAGCTTCCTCAACTGTATGAATTCCTGCTTCCTCATACCCTTAATCACTAGACCTACCAGAATCACTGATAGTACTGCCACGACTCTAGATCACATCTGGACCAACATAACCTCTCCGCTTACTTCAGGTATAATCACCGACAGTACTACAGACCATTACCCCACATTTCTCTTAACTAACATTAACAAACCACCTCTAGAGTCAAGGGAGATAAGTTTTAGGCTGCACAATGAATCTGCTATAGGCAATTTTATAACTGCTGCTGATAATGTCAACTGGGAGTCAGAGTTAGGTAACATAGGGGACATCAACCTAGCAGTACAATCTTTTCTTCAAAAAACTCTAAGCCTTTATAACACCCACTGTCCTATGCTTACAAAACAAGTCACTACCAAAAGGCTTAACAATCCCTGGCTTACAAAGGGAATACTTAAATCCATTAATAAAAAACATGACCTTGAGAAGAAGTATAGGCTAGGAACCGTCTCTAAAGAATTCTCAAAGAATTACTCTTTACTGCTATCTAAGATAATTAGACGAGCCAAAACTAAATACTACGAAGATAAATTTACCCAAATAAAGAGCAACATTAAAAAAACTTGGAGCACAATTTCACAAATCTTGGGATCAAAGAAGATTTTAAATAACAAACCAACACTCCTGTCAAATAACGATGGTCAGCTTTCAGCATCTGATTCTGCTATTGAGTTCAATAGGTTCTTCTCTTCCATTGGGTCATCCCTTGCAAATGATATTCCTTCTTCCAGTACTGAGGTTAAGGACTACCTTACAGGTAACTATCCACAGTCTCTGTACCTAAAGCCTACTAATTCCACTGATGTCAATGAGATAATCCTTTCCCTTAAAACCAAGTCTAGTGCCCTTGAGGAGATTCCGACATTAATTTACAAAAAAGCCTCCAGATCCTTAGCCCCTGCAATTACATTGCTCTTCAACAAGTCACTTGAACTCCAAACCTTCCAGATATTCTAAAAAAAGCGAGAGTAACCCCTGTCCACAAATGTGGTGATCTCACTGATGTTAACAACTACAGACCTATTTCAATCCTGCCTAACTTATCAAAAATTTTTGAAAAACTAATCTACAAGCAGCTTTACTCTTATCTAGCCAAGCACAATATACTTAGCTCTTGCCAATATGGCTTCAGACCTAAAAAAAGCACTAACGATGCACTTATTAGTATGATTAACTTAATTCATGCAGCTCTTGATAAAAATGAGTTCCCTGTTGGGTTATTTGTGGACCTGCGTAAGGCTTTTGACACTGTGAACCACCAAAACCTTCTTCTTAAATTACATCATTATGGAGTCAGAGGACTCTCCCTGCAATACCTCAAATCTTACCTTACTGATAGACTCCAGTATGTTTCTGTGAACAATTCAATTTCTCCTACCCTACCCATCAACATTGGTGTTCCTCAGGGCAGTATACTTGGCCCTCTCCTCTTTCTCATCTACATTAATGACCTTCCAAATGCCTCCCAACACCTTAGACCAATTCTATTTGCTGACGACACAACCTTCATTTACTCCAGTCCTGACCCCCTTGCTCTAAATGCCACAGTAAATACCGAGCTTAATAAAGTCCATCTTAGGCTAACTGCCAACAAACTCACCCTTAACATTGACAAAACTTTCTATATTCTGTTTGGCAATAAATCCTCTAACCAAATAAATCTCAAGATTAACAATACCCAAATTTGTAACAAATTAGATGGCAAATTCCTTGGCGTTCTCATTGATCACAAGCTTAATTTCCAGGGACACATTCTAAATATATCAAAAAAAGTTTCAAAAACTGTTGGCATTCTTTCTAAGATCAGATATTATGTACCCCGCCCTGCCCTGGTGACTCTCTATTACTCCCTCATCTATCCATATCTCAACTATGGTATTTGTGCTTGGGGTTCTACTACCCAAAATCATTTACGTCCTCTAATTACTCAACACAAAGCTGCTATTAGGACAATATCCAACTCTGGCCCCAGACATCACTCGGTACCCCTACTCAAATCTCTCAATATGTTAGATATTAAGTCACTGCACATTCTCTCATGTGTATTATACATATATAAAACGCTGAACTGTAATGCCAATCCTGACCTCAAAAGCTTCATTGAAAGCTGTAACAGAACCCATGAGCACCACACCAGAAATAAATACAGTTTTGATATTCCAAGAGTACGACTTAACCAAACTAGAAATGCTCTACAAATCAAGGGACCCAGAATGTGGAATGACCTTCCCAACCATGTTAAAGACTGTACCTCTCTCAACCAGTTTAAGATTAAAACTAAACACTACCTGATAAACTCCCTGTAACCTACCTTACCCCTCTATTGTCAACCCATGTCTTATTTTTTTTTTTTTTTATTCAACGCTGTTTGTCTACATATTGTATTTGTGCTGCTTTTCAGTCATGTTCCCCCCTTTTTTTGTACCTTTATTTGTATCTGTTCTCAAAACATTTTATTCTTTTTGTTCAATTAGCATTAAGTTTTAGATATTAATGTTTTCTTGCCCGAAACGCATTGCGTAATAGTGGCTTTAGGCATTGTATGTACTAGCTCTATCTATAAATCGATCCACTTATGTAAAATCTCTCTATGTATGTACCTTTCCTGAATAAACATATATATTTATATTACAGTCTGTACGCCTGGACTTGGCTATACAGTCATGTTGCTTACTATGGTTACATTTATGTGGTTATCAGTGCACGGGCTAAATGTTTATGTTTAGCCTAGCACGTTTTATTTACTTCATTGGATGCCTTGCCTATGTTGCATGTCCATGTTACTTCTGCTGTCTTTACAGTCAGGTTGTTTAAACTTTAGCTTTGCCTCTTATGTTATTAACTACTCATAAACTTCCTACGTTTGGTGCATTGTTATGTTGCATGTCTAGGTTACTATTGCTGTCTTTGCAGACCGGTTGTCTAACTTTAGCTGCCTTTAAGTTATTAACTAGGGCGGCTTGGATGCGCTATAGTTAAAGTACTACGGGCCCTCGCCTCTTGTGTAAAGTTATTAAGTAAAGTCAGCTGGGATGTGCTGTTGTAGTCTTCTTACTTACTTGCTGTTTAGTTATTTACAGGTAATAATTAACCATTATGTTATGCTGCCGATGTCCCAGCAGCCGCTGGCACAGCTGGTGGGGTTCCAGCTGAGTATGTCCCATGGGGGGGCCACCCCCACCCGCCGATGTTCTGCCTGATGTGGTCCCAGACGACGATCCGGCAGCTGCCATGGGACACGACCCGCGGCTGATTCTGATGTTGCTGATGTGGTCCCTGCCGATGGTCTAGCGGCCGATGGGCCGGCTGATGGTGTTACAGCTGAACATGTCCCCTGGGGGCCGAACCCGGCTGCTGATGTGCCTCAGTCGATGCTACAGCAGGTGATGTCCTGGCGGATGTGTTACCCGCCGATGGTCAAGCGGCCGAAGGCTCAGCTAGCGGCGTTCCAGCTGAGCATGCCCTTATAATTATTCATCAGGGCTGCGGTAAGTTTCAGCTATTGGTAAGTGTCACAGGTTCAGGATCCGTGTCGACGTCCCTCTTAAATTTATTACCTTACTTTACGCCTGGTATTTGCTGCACATTTATGTTGCTTACTACCGGTTACAGATGGGTGTTTTAACATTTTGGGCTAAATGTTACATTTAGCCTACCGCAATTTCATACTACTTTGGATGTATTGCCCATCATGCATGTTTGTTACTTTGCTGTGTTTATAATTTTGGTTGTTTAACTTCAGCTTGGCCTTAAGTCAGTAACTAAGGTCGGCAAGGATGTGCTAGTAGCGGTGTTACGGGCCCTTGCCTCTTGCTCCAAGATTTCCTGGCCCTGCATTTTGATTAGTTTCCCCGGAAATTTATATCAGTATTCTACGATTAGCTCTGGCTACATATGTATGTGACTTACTACTAATTACATTTATGTTGTTAATTCAGCTCATTGCCTCGAAGCTACTACGTCAGGTCAGCTAGGATGTGCCAGCTGCTGTGTTATACTGGGCTCACGCCTCTTGCTTCACGATTATCCAAACTACTGTTTTACTTTGCAGATTTTACATTCACGGTCGTTAGCTTTCGCTTCTCGCCAGAAAAGTTATTAAGTAACGTCAGCCGGGATGTGCTAGTTGCAGTGGTGGTGGCGCTGACGCCCCAGTTCCATGGTCGATTCCCGGCAGCCGATGTCCCGGCCGGTGGCGCTGCTGTCCTAGCTGCCGCTTCCCCAGCTGCCAATGTTCAAGCTGCTGATGACATGGCTCATGAAGCCCAGCTGCAGCGTTCCACCTGACGTTATCCCTACCAATTTCTCACTCTTTCCAGCCTTAGAGTAATTTATGGTATTCCCAGCTTCATGCCCAGTTCCCGTTATTCTCTACTGACAGTTATATTTACAGGCTTTTGCCTAAATTGTCTTGCAGCCGGACTCCTACTTACCACTGAAGTCTTCCCTAGTGGCCAGTTGACGCTATTTCCTATCTCCATCAGATGTTGATGCCCAGCCGCCGATGTCCAGCCGCAGGTGTCCCAGCGGTGATGCTCCAGCCGCTGATGTTCCGGGGCACGATTTTGCAGTTCACCATTCGGCAACGGTCGTTAAGTTAATTCATTATTTGCGCAACTTTGTCTCTTGCTGCTTGCGTTATACACGCTAAGTTAATGTGGGTTAGGGTTAAGGTCTACCATCGCTGCTTGCTTCTTTAACTTATAAAACCCTTGCTCATCGTATTTGACTTAACTAAGCCAGCTGTTAGGTTGGGCTAGTTACCGAGTTACAGGCCCCATGCCTCTTGCTTCAGTTTCCCTGGGTTAGCATTTCCACCGGCCTACAGCAATTTATTTCTACCATGGTTCTAAACATGCTGCACGTTTTATTCTAATTTTGCTGTATTTACAAGTGCGTTCGCTTAACTT
>WNGS01010516.1:37589-56722 GCA_020271785.1 Procambarus virginalis
ATATTCCTTGTTTTTCCACATGATAACTCTGTCAATATTTTTGAAGCAAAATTTTAAGTCCAGGAAGCATATATTGTCACGGTCCTCATCACCATCACTAAAAAATGCGAACAAGAATAGTTGTGATATTTAAAATATCCTTCGGCCATAAATGTCTTTAAACCAATGTTTTATATAAATCTTTCATATATGGTTCCATATACGTTATAGTCTGACAATTTTTGATTTCGCATAAACTGTATTCGTTGATTCTGATACAAGGAATCATCAACTTCTTTTTCAAAACATTCACCCATTCTTCATAAACATCATATTGTCCAGTTGATTTCCAATGAATATGTTCAAACATCAGGTACCTAAAATATACATCTCGCTTGAATAGTTTTTTTGTTAATTTTTCTTCATCACATTTGTAGTATGTCGACGAAAGTGGAATCGATATTCCGTCGATTCTCATCATCTCTTTTAAGTTTCTTTTTCTTCTTCTGAAGCTTGAACCATCTTTAGAAATGTGAGAGGGTCCTTGGTAAAGGATTTATATCCATTTTGACAGTTGTATTCTGAAACATATAATAATTCTCTATGTATTTCAGAAACACATAATAATCTTCTAGGTATTTCATCTATGTTTGAAATAAGTTCGATAAAGAATACTTTGCGTTGTATTTGACATCTCAATATAAATTGAAATTGTGATGCTAGTGGTTTCCCTTCCTCGTTAGATCCCATCCATATTTTCAAGGAATAAAGAGTTCGTATTTCTCTTTTAAAGTAAAAATCTGATGGTAATTTTAAATCTCGTTCTAAAGTAATATCTAGTCCATAATAATATAAGTATTAATATAGTTATACAATTGTGAACTTGATGTAATTGAAGGTACAAAAGATTTGAAATTACCACATTCCGTAAACATCAACTGGTTGAAAGGATTCATTATGTTGTTACCCTAAACGCCTCTCCGACAAAAATAAATGTTTTTTGGTTAAAGTTGTTTATGTTGATATTTGTATCCAAGATGGTTTTTCTCCTCCTCTGTTACTTTTGATTCTTTTGGTGGGGAATCCACAAGATCTTGCATCTCGGCCTGTCACACTCTGTTAAATAAAAAGCCGTCGATGAAAGTGGAATCAATATTCCGTCGATTCTCATCATCTCTTTTAAACTTTCTTTTTCTTCTTCTGAAGCTTGAATTATCTGTAGAAATGTGATAGGGTTCCCTTCCTCGTTAGATCCCATCCATATTTTAATGGAATAAAGAGTTCGTATTTCTATTTCAAACAAAAAAATTTAATGGTAATTTAAATCTCGTTCTAAAGTAATATTTAGTTCATAATAATATAAGTTTTTAATATAGTTATACAACTGTAAACGTGATGTAATTGAAGGTATGAAAGACTTGAAAATCCCACATTCCGTAAACATCATCTGGTCATAATGATTCATATGTTACCCTAAATGCCTCTCTGGCAAAAGAATGTTGAAAAATTATCTGGATATTTGTATCCAAGATGGTTTTCTTCCTCCTATGTTACTTTTGATTCTTTTGGAGCGTAATCCACAAGAAACTTGCCGACTCTTCATTGGTTGGTCAGTATCCTCATAGCTCTCTTGCATCTCGGCCTGTCATAATCTGTTAATAAACACTCGTTGAGTCCTCCTTATTTCAATCAACATTTTTCTTACAGTTTTGAGACTATTAAGCTTATCTACCACAGAACCCTTCAAAACTTTTATTAAATGTTACAAATTTATTCAAATGATTTTCAAATCATCCATCCATCCTTATTATAGCATCAAGCAATTTGGTTAAAGCTGTTTATGTAGATATTTGTATCCAAAGGATATAACCCACTGGTTGGCAAGCCTCATAGAGCGAGAAATATCTTTGAAATGATGGAATTGGCTTTGCATAATGTTGTGGTCATCCAACACCGAACACTACTTGTCTGTAGCAGACTAGTCACCCTCTTTTTTTTTTCATTGCCTTTAAATCTTCCACAGCTCTCTTCCAGAATCCAGTCATTCCCATCCATATTTTCAAGGAATAAAGAGTTTGTATATCTGTTCTAACCTAAGTATATCTGCTGTAAACATAATCTCTGATGGCTTTCTTAAAATAATAAATCTATAATTATAGAAGTATTTAATATTGTCATATATTTGACATTTTGTTGTAATTGAAGATACAAAGGATTTGAACTGTACCACCCTTTGGTCTGCTTGATAGGATTCATTATGTATCTTAACAAATAAAAGAAAAAAAAATTATAGCAAATCCACAAGAAACTTTGACAAAGACTCCTCCTTGGTTGCCTCTCACACAGTCTGTTGGAATATCAAAAGAAAAATTCGTTATGGCATAAACACTGATCAGTCATGTGAATGGCTCGGCTCTGTCTCAATGGATGTTTTATATTTGTCAATTTTATGATTGCTGCTTTTGTCTTATATGCAGCCTGACAAAACTATAAGTTTCAGGAATTAATATATTTTCTCAAATTTTTTTTCTTTGAAATGATAAAACTACCCATTTTATTATTTATGAGGTCAATGTTTTTTTTATTGGAGTTAAAATTAAACGTAGTATGTTATATGACCAAACCTAACCAACCCTATTTAACCTAAAGACAATTATTTAAAATATTATAAGTTTTTTTGTTACAACAGAATAAATGATACCTTTTTTGAGGAACATTTACTTTCATCCTGGACTGAGAGTGTGTGCTAGCCAAAGCTCCTCCGTTTTACAGCTATTTAATATATATGATGGATGATTTAATGATTGAACTATTGGTTTTAGTTGAAGCTTTGAAGAGAGAAATAAATTACCTACGGGAGGAGGTACAACAGCTGAAAGAACATCAGGCGAAAAGAAATAAGGAGACCAGCGTTAAAAAACCTCTTGGAAAGTTGTTAAGGATAGAGGTCTTAAGAAAATTTTGGTAAAACATCCTAAGGACATTCTTAAGACATTATGATAAATTATCTATCAGCTCACCCACAAGATGACCTTCATTTAAATTATCTCTAGTTGTCGGCTGATGGCGTGCAAACGAGATCATATATATATATATATATATATATATATATATATATATATATATATATATCTATATATATATATATATATATATAATATATATTCCAGTAAACTTGGTATATTTTTTAAGATGATTCAAGTATCTAACGAGGAAAAGAATCCCTAAAAGAAATGATGATGATGACTTATGGGGAGTTTATGATTGTGACTCATTAAATAGGATACAATTACCATTTTATATAGACTTTATATATATATATATATATATATATATATATATATATATATATATATATATATATATATATATATATATATATATATATATATATATATTATGTTAGACCCAGAAATCTTCACATGTTTCATATCCCTCATCAGTCTCATTCCCAACATTAATGTCATCATTATTTTCTTCTTCTTCTTCTTCTTCGTCTTCACTCCCATCGTCATTATTATCATTACCAACACCACCGCCATCACTACGACTGTCACTATCATGTTTCTCTTCTTTTCCTTTATCGGTTGTCTCTGTTTGGGTTCCCCTGGGTGTAGCCGATGTGCCTACATTCATTTCGCTATCGTCTATCATCATCACTATATATAAACCAGCAGCAGCAGCAGCAGTGACATAAATAATTCTTCAAAAAATCAATTTGATAATAAATAGATTTTTTCAATAATTTTCCGGGTTGGTGGAGGCAGGCAATATCACACATTACTACTCCTCTTTGAATGCTAACTCGAAATGATATACTCACTGTAGTGATATATTTTTTTAAATAATATTTAAATGAAGAATAGAGGAAAACACAAAAAAAAATACATCATTTCAATACTATTTTTTATTAAAAAGATTTATTTGTCAATTTAATTATATTGAGAATATATGTGAATTGCTATATTCAATATCATAACCAGATTGTATTAACATGTGATACAAATAATACAACTGTAAATTATTTAAATTTGTAGTGTCAATTTTCCAATTTGATGATAGATGAATAGGATTTTCTTTATAATAATTAATCAATGCATCATGAATAATTTGCTCATTCGGCATTAAAATAAGTTGTTTGTAAATTGCATCAGAAATTTTATTTGGACCTTTTGAAGAATTATAATACGGGATAACCATATTATTAATGATCATAAAACCTAATTTGAAAGGTGAATTGGAATCATAAAAGTTGTTTTTATAATTTAAAACTTTTTCTTCTATATATTGAATATATTTTCGTTTTTCTTCTTCATCATTTTGATTATTAATAAATATGTTTGTTTGATCCTCAACAATCATTAAATTTTCAGTATTATCTTTATTTTCTTGGGATGATAATAAGGTCAGTGATTGTGGGGGTGATTGTGGGTGATTGTGGGGGTGATTGTGTCAGTGATTGTGGGGTGATTGTGTCAGTGATTGTGTCAGTGATTGTGGGGTGATTGTGGGGGTGATTGTGGCAGTGATTGTGGCAGTGATTGTGGCATGATTGTGTCGGTGGCAGTGTCGGTGGCAGTGTCGATTGTGGTGGTGTCGGTGGCAGTGTCGATTGTGGTGGTGTCGGTGGCAGTGTCGGTGGCAGTGTCGGTGGCAGTGTCGATTGTGGTGGTGTCGGTGGCAGTGTCGGTGGCAGTGTCGATTGTGGTGGTGTCGGTGGCAGTGTCGATTGTGGTGGTGTCGATTGTGGCAGTGTCGATTGTGGCAGTGTCGATTGTGGCAGTGTCGATTGTGGTGGTGTCGGTGGCAGTGTCGATTGTGGTGGTGTGTCGGTGGCAGTGTGGCAGTGGTGGCGATGATTGTGATAGGTAAAGAATCCATTTTAAGGATTGATTTTTTTTTTATACATTTTATATATATATAAAAAAAACTGGATTATGAAAGATTATATTAAGATGGTGAACCAATGTTGTTAGGTAGGGGTGGCATCACAATCCATTTCTACCCTGGAGTGATAAAAGTTTCAATAATACCATAATGTATAATCTTCCACTGCTCTCTTCAAGGATTGTTGTTATTTATAAGGGGTAATAAACCTTCATCTAACGTTACAATTTCATCCTTTTCTCCCGTTTAAATGATGTCAATGAAGAGATGGAGATTTTGGGTTCTTAAAAATAACTGAGAGGTGGGCCGAAAGAGTAAAAGTATAACATCTGAACAGTTCCAAAATAAATAAGTATATTATAATATAGTAATATATATATATATATATATATATATATTGCTTATTATACAAATTAGACCTTGCATACTTAGTTGGACAGGTATACTGCTATGTATGGTGATTCAGTGAAAAGCATTGTACAACTGGTCTTGTGGAATGTAGTATTCACCAAAAGTTTCCCAACATTGTCAGTCTTTAATAATGAGTAGATTTTATTACAACATTATCATTATATCATAGTTATATAATATTAGTCTGTTGATATTCATACTCCATTCTCTTGTTAGAATGTTTCTGTAAATATTCATTATATCTTTGAATACACCAATCATATGACATCAAATATACAAAATATATTAACACTAACAAAACATAAAAAGATAATAAAAAATGTAAGATTATATAAAATTCATCATTATTATAGTTAGTCTCATTAATTACATTTTCACTAATAACTACTGAGAATGTATTCTGTTCCATTAACACCAAAGTTGTATTTTCATAAATTACCATTTTAAATTACTTATTTGGAAACACTAAGGAGACTTAGAGGTAGATAGGAACTTGTGTTAATCTCCTTTCCCCAACTCCTTTATATATCTATCAAATAAATATATATCATTATTATTTATGAGTTAGTTTAAATATTAACATTTTTACCAACAACTCTTATAAATCAACATCGACATGGGAACTACTATTAACTCCTTTATACATCTTTTTCTCCTAAGGTATCAAACAAATATATGTACAAATAATAAAAACAAAATAATGTTATTAATATTATAATAAGAAGAAATATGGTATACTGAAATACATTTATTTTAGATTTTTTTCTTTCTTTTTCAATATAATGAAAACGGTTCAGGATATAATGATTTTTGTTTGAAGTAAAAGTTTTGGGTGATGAATAATCACCATTTCGATGCCAATATATTTCAAGAGGAAATGTATTTGACATTCCCCAATTAGGTTCTAAGAGAGACTCATGTACAACATTTGATACTGTTAACATAAATCCATTTTTCTTGCCATATTGAATAAATGCTAATGTTAGGGCCGCTACAAAAGCAGATTCCTTTTGAGTAAAAGATTGAATAAATTTTTGCTTTTTCTTAATATTGGATTTAAAATGTATTTTAGGAACCAAGTGTAACTTTTTAATATCAAAGTCAATTAAATTATTAATTAAAGGTTGGCCTTCATCATCAACTAATTCATAAGGTATTTCATCAAGTTCATTCATTTTTTTTATTTCTCTATTTATAGTATATATATGTACATTCATTCATGCTTTTATCACACTTGCAACTATATAGATATGGAATTTGTAAAAAAAAAAAAGAACTTTATAAACTTTTTGAACCAGGAACTGATATTACAGCTTTTCTCTGGAAAATAATCCAACATACTTCAATTCAGAATCAATTAGATTCAACACATGATATGTACAAATTAACTACTACTACTACTACTACTACTACTACTACTACTACTACTACTACCACTTCCTCTGCTAATACTTCTACTACTACTACTACTACTACTAATACTACTACTACTACTACTAGTACAGCTACAAATACAACTGATACTACTACTATAATGCCATATTTATCCTATCCTATTAATCAAACATCATCCAATTCGGTATATTCAGGATTAATAGATGATTGTAAAAATATTAGTGATTATAGTTTATACTTTGTACAACATATATTTCTTGAATGTCCTCTTATCCCAAATATTATCGATCCCATTTTCAAACGTGATATTGCTCTTTATGAAAATAAATCACTGATAGGCATAAACAACCTCATTGACTTGCGAATGGCACGAGTATGGTGTGAATACCTAATGACAGATAAAATCAAAAGATACGGAACCTGTCATAATCATCCGATCTTCAACAATTGTCCCGGGTGGTTAATTGACGCTGTTCATCTACAGATTGCCAATCCCAATATCTCTCTAATATATTCTACAGATATTAGAGGGGTTAATAAACATCTGGGTCAACTATGTAGTTTAATAAATTTACATCATATCTTTAGACGCTTTGAAAACACTAATACAAATTATTCTGCATTACTTCTCCAATTAACAGTATTATCTAATGCCTCTATCAATTCCATAAATCGCAGAGGAAATAAATTTCCAGCGAATATTATATCAGCCACATCCTTTGAGGACGTTAAACGTCAAATTATGGCAACTGAACGTTCAGATTTACTTCGAGATGATATGAGTTCCTCTGTATCACGTCTTACAACTAATCTCCCACCGACAGTAGGAACTAATTACTTTAATTTGATTCTAAAAAAAACCTAAATCATCAGTTTAATTCATTATCAATCATGTTAATATATATATTTTGTAATTGTACCAAATGTTTTTTGTAGTCATTATATGTTGAATCTAATAATTTCTTTCCTTTTTTTTTGTATATGTTCCATTCTGAAATGCCTCAAGACCGTTTTTATAACTATATTTAGTCTTATGAGCTGTTTTGTGAAGAGCATGAGGAAAGGCCTCACCCATTTGCGATCGTTCTATAAATAAATGTTGACCACAATTCTTACTGGGAATAAGATAATAGGGGCAAGTGGATATCTGACAAGCATTTGTTAAGATTTTAACATCATATCTGAATATATATATATCATGGAATGATGTCTTCTCAAAATTAAACAATCCCATCTGATGGACTTTATCCATTATTTCCTTAGGTGTCATTGGATTCAATATTTCTTGGTGAACTTTCATGTATGATATCACCCAATTTTTTTCCACTTTCTTTTTATAAATATCTCTGAGATTCCATTTCTTTATGACTTCTCTAATCATCTCATTTCTGATATTAGAGCGACATTTATCATAGTCCTCAATTTGCTCAATTTTTTTTAGTCTTTCACGAGAACTTGGAAACTTCAAAGCATGATACAAACATTTTAAAAGAAAAATGTCATTAAACAACTCATTCAATACTAATCCGATTTCATACTCTTCAAAATCCTTCATCATCTCTATGACAAATATCCTCAAAGTTTTTAAAGACAAATCTCCTGCATGAGACCATGAATAAAGGGCTGCAAGTTTCTCACCATTTACTTTTATTTCCTTTAAAGGAAAAATATTGCTTGGGCAAAGTTTAGTCACATCTAAATTTTTTAAAGCTTTTCGAACTTCATGTAATGTATAATAATTTTCTATATTATATTCAGATTCTTCAACATTATGTTCCAAAAATTTCTGCTTTTCTTTCTCATATTTATCAGAGGAGATAAAAAAATGTGAGTAGGGATATTCAAATTTGCCTTTACAAACACATCTGCCCACATATTCTAAAATGATCATTTTCATGATTCTCTTTAAAGTCTTCATATATTGAGGGGACTGTGGGTTATTATCTCTCATCATCATATACATTATGAACATGGGTTTAATTAGCGTTTCACACTTAAGAGATATTCCATCAAATTTTAAAATACTCTCTGTCATTAATGCTTGATTTATATTATTTTCACTTTTCAAAATCTCCCAATATTTTTTCAGTTTCCATCGTTTCATATATCCATTAACCACAGTAGCTTTAATACTATTAATTATTCTACAAACATACTGGGGTCGGCTTTTAATTGGATACTTCTCAAAGAGATTTATCAACAAGACAGCTAATGATCCTATATGAGCATTGTGATCCTTAATAATTGGATTCTTCAAAACTGCAAAAGTCATCATTTTAGCAAAAAGGTTAGTTTCCATCAGTGATCCCATAACATTAGCCTCCTCAGGTGTAAAAATTGGTATAATAGCATTAAAGCGAGTTTCTTGTTTACCATTAATAATTTCAATTTCATTGTATTTATGACCAACTTCCCCATATATGTTAACAAAATCAACAAGGGCTGTCACTCCAATTAAATCAAAGGGGGCTTCCACAATTTGAATAATATTATATGACCAAATATTTAAGACTGTACAGTTTAAGTTACGAAAAAGTACAGGAATGCCCGTTATGTTCCAAACAGTCACTAACTGGAATTTATTTACTGAATTTAACAATGTTAGAAATTTTGGTTCTTGTAAATCACTGACTGTTGAGGTGAGAGAAATCCTACAACAATTTTCAGGTAAAACTTGTAATGCCAGAATATGGTGTTTTACTTTTTCAAATATTTCTACAAAATCATCTATATCCTTTTTGAAGTCATTATCAGTGTATCCTTTTAGTTGGTAAGCCTTCTTTGAATAGTAGTGATTGGATACTGTTATTGAGTTCAAAACTACACCAGCTAATTCCATTTCTTTAAGATATTGTCCTTCCTCAATAAGTTTCTTTATTCCATTGATTTTTTCCTTGAGATTATTTTCAATATTGGTGTAAACTCCCTTAAAACGCCCAGTAAAATTACCTCTTACATCTTTTATATTCATAATCTTTAGAAATAGTTCATCACAAATGTTTTTTTCTAGATTAATAATCTTTCTCAAATAATTATGCTTCTGTTTGTCTTTGTTATAAATTTGAATCATTCTCCGATTCCATTGTGTAATCATTTGATCCATTATTTGTACATTTAAATCTTGAAATTGTAAATGAAGGATATATTCAGTTTTGCTATTAAACATGTATATTTTTTCACCATTATATTGTTTAAGACAAACATACTCATCAAGATAAAATTCATTTTCTAATGTTCCACCAGGCAATAAAGAGCCTTCTACAGACAAACGTATTTTTACTGAACTGCAATGACTACTTATATTCTTCATTACATCTTCCATATTATCCATTTCAAGTACTTGAAATAAATTTGGTATTGTATTTCCAGTATTAAGTTGTGCTTGTAAAATTAAACTCTGTTTAACTGGATATTCTTTTCCAATTCCTAACAAAAAAATTCACACTTTTTTCCAACAGGACATTTCATTTTTTCAAGTTGAGTTTCAGGCTTATCTCTTGATACACTATGGAAGCCATCAGTGATAAAAAACACTTTAATATCTTTTGATTGACAACTTTCAATTTCCTCTTGAATTTTCTTTAATGCTCCGATTAAATCAGTAGAACTATTTCTAAAATCACTTTTTTGAATCTGTGGGCTACATCCCTTTTTCTCAATAACATCACTAAAGGTATACCTAACAGTTTCATTTCCACACTTCTCTAAAATAGGAGCCATATACTTATTCCATTGGTTCATTAATGCTGACCAATAAACACTCATTGAAGCTGAAGTATCTATCATCAGTATGTTATATGATAATTGTGTAAAAACGTCAGGGAGAGTAGATGGTAAATGTAGAATAACATTCACCCTTCCTTCAGCCTGTAAAAAAAATTCAATGTATTTTTATAAAATTACATAAGCATAATATAAATAGATAAAAAAACAGCATATAACTGTATATAGAGTAACCAGAACGTCTTATTTATCCTACTATGCAAGGTCCGATTAGCCTATCAAGCAATATTTTCCTGACTTCACATATTTTTTCCAAAAAAATTCTTATGAAATGATAAATTAGTCCATTTCATAATGTTTAGGTTAATCTGTTTATATGATATAATATAATATATATAGAATGATAACCAATACTTACATTTTGTGAGGAAAGAATATGATAAGCTTCAACCTTTACATCTATGGGAATAGATAATTCAATTCTTTCCATTTTTCTTCGTTTGAGTATGGCAGTCAGATGCTCTTCAACTTGATCGTCCTTCAGGAGGTATGGCTCCATAGCCAATCCCAGATTATAGTTATCATTGGTATCATTATGTTTCAGTATGGCAGTCAGAATTGTCCTTTGAGGTATGGCTCCACAAGCAATTCTCTTTTCCACGTTGTCCAAAATGTCCAAACGTTACAAGCATACAAAATTCCAACGTATTAAAGTGTAATACTTTCCCCTATTTCACTGTTAAACTGGAGGTAACAAGGGCTCATCTTGGCCCCAGCCTCTCAAATGAACAGGCTAAGAGTTACATTCACCAATATATATACTGTCAGAATGTTATGACGTCATTTCAACTTAAAAGATCATTATGATATTATATTTATAACAACATTAATTTGCAACGTAGGCGATATGTTTTATATTTTATTGAATTTAAGAAGAAAATCATCTGAAATATTTGGTCATGTTCTAAAATCTTTAATATCAAAATTATCTTTATAAAATCGTTATTTAGAAACTTGTGATGAGAAGTAACATCTTTTGCCACTCTTTTCCAATACTTAGTAAATATATTGAACTGCTAACCACTCTATTTTATTAAAAAACTTTAAGATTTTTAATTATTTGTTTTATTGATTCAAATTTCTCAAAAAATTATATTATAATTTCTAAATAAAATTCTCCAAACAAAGTTTTTACCGAATTTATACATTTTTTTTTAAATCTTATGAAAATATAAATATGTTCATTTAATTTCATTTTATATAACGAAATCTGTATTGGTTGATTAAATGGGTAAAGGGAAAGGAGTCAACTTCCCAAATAATGAAAAGGTATTTGCTTTTTCTCTGGCAACAACGAGACACAACTCCCCACCTTACTCTCCCCCGCCCCCCATTTCCGTCTGTGATATCTACTCCACCACTTATCGTCCTCTCCCATCTCCACCGTGAGAGGAGCATCCAGAGCCCTCGTCAGACCTTCAGTTTGTGGCTCCAGTGTAACTCATCTACACGTGCTACACCCACTCCCAGCCACACACACCTACCGCTCCACAACACATTCAGTATCCATCTATCTTTTGACCACTCAGTAATCAACACATTGGTCGTCCTACTTCTGGAGGATTCACAGTAAGATTAAAGATTTATTATTATTATTATTATTATTATTATTATTATTATTATTATTATTATTATTATTATTATTATCCTTTCGTCATATAAATATAATCCATTTGATTATTAAATTTTGAATTTAATTTTCCAATATTGAATGGGACTTTTTTACCTCATTTTACTCTGAAATGATATACTTTCAATATGAAATAAGCGATTTTTCTAATAAATTATGGTATTTTTTTTCAGTTAAAGATGATGTGTTGTTCATTATGCTGAGATTCAATAACTCTTGACTATCCCATTTGGCGTTCATAATGGATTTACAGAAGAACAAAAAAAAACAAAAAAAAAAAAAAAAAAAAAGGGGGAAAAGAAAGATTATGATATGNNTTATATAACGAAATCTGTATTGGTTGATTAAATGGGGAAATGGAAAGGAGTCAACTTCCCAAATAATGAAAAGGTATTTGCTTTTTCTCTGGCAACAACGAGACACAACTCCCCACCTTACTCTCCCCCGCCCCCATTTCCGTCTGTGATATCTACTCCACCACTTATCGTCCTCTCCCATCTCCACCGTGAGAGGAGCATCCAGAGCCCTCGTCAGACCTTCAGTTTGTGGCTCCAGTGTAACTCATCTACACGTGCTACACCCACTCCCAGCCACACACACCTACCGCTCCACAACACATTCAGTATCCATCTATCTTTTGACCACTCAGTAATCAACACATTGGTCGTCCTACTTCTGGAGGATTCACAGTAAGATTAAAGTATTATTTATTATTATAGTATTATTATTATTATTATGATTATTATTAAGATTATTATTATTATTATTATTATTATTATTATTATTATTATTATATATTATCCTTTCGTCATATAAATATAATCCATTGATTATTAATTTTGAATTTAATTTTCCAATATTGAATGGGACTTTTTTACCTCATTTTACTCTGAAATGATATACTTTCAATATGAAATAAGCGATTTTCTAATAAATTATGGTATTTTTTTTTCAGTTAAAGATGATGTGTTGTTCATTATGCTGAGATTCAATAACTCTTGACTATCCCATTTGGCGTTCATAATGGATTTACAGAAGAACAAAAAAAAAACAAAAAAAAAAACAAAAAAAAAAGGGGAAAAGAAAGATTATGATATGAAAACAAGAAAAGAAAGATTATGATATGAAAACAATAACTGATATTGATCTAAGAATTGGTTTATAGAAAATAGAAAATATGATAAAGATTTAGATGTTTATTACCAAATATCCTTTTTTTTAAACACATTTTACATCAATATCAGTTTTCAAAATCTCTCTCTAGATAACAGGAAATGGCTTAAGGATTATTTACTTGATGACAATAAATCAATTTCCTTCATACGAATTACGGATTTAATTCGTATGAAAGCTAACTCATTAAATAATGATAAACTCAAATTGGTGGCTGTACTATTTGAAAGTATTATCATTAAGTCAAGTAATGATGAAATTGATTAATAAAATGTAAATGTTAAAAAAAATAAATTGGGTTATATTTATATGGCAGTGCAGTATTATAACACAAAAAAAAAATAAAAAATTATATGTCAGTATATTTATCCTCCTTCTACTTTTTCTTCTTGTAAACTTAAATATGAAACCCAAACTAGTTGAATTATCCATGCTAGATTATGTGTGGATATATTCATGGAATGTTGAAGAACAAGAATTTTATGGAATTCCAGTGCCTCAAAGTCAAATTCAAGATAGTGGTTTAAATCGTGAAAATATAGTACCACAAGACCCTATACGCGTATTTTTGATACATCAATTTTGATCACTTAGTTTTAGTTACACAGCAACGTGAACTATTTGATCGTTCTATGATATTTTTGCATAATTGTGGGCTGATAGATTATTATAACCTTGAAGCTGAACATAGTCAAAATGGTCATTTGATTATGGGCGAAGCATCATTGGAAGATTTACAATTGGAAAAATATCGAGGTTATGCCGCTCGCGTTTTTTGTAAAGGTTCTCGTAGGTGTATGGATCTCTTTAACTTTCTAAAATATAACTATCATCCATTTGGTATTAATGCTATGGGTAAATATTTAATTCATACCAATGTTATTTTGACTGTGAACGACGACACAATCCAAAATTTCAATCTAGGGGTTTATTTAAAGTACATGACAATCAACTTGTTTTTGTGAGTGGAGATATCGACAACTTTTTTCCACCATATCGGATCCTCTCATTTGATATAGAAACTAGTCGGCATGATTTAACTGGTGCCATTCCTCTAGGGGATAGTTCATATGATAGGTTAGTTGCTACTTCTTTTCAGACAGCTACTGTAATCAATGCCCAATATCCAACTGAATTAAGTGACATAAATACCCTTTTGGTTGTATATTATCCAAATTCGCAAAACAAAAATAGAGAATTTTCCATGATAACTAAACAAGGAATTTCGATCCATGTTGAATTATATTCTTCAGAAAAACAGACTCTTTCTCGGTCTTTGGAGTTACTAAGCAAACCTCGACATATTTTTGCTACTGGTTATAACACTGATGGATACGACCATCCATTCCTCTTCAAACGAGCACTATTTCATGGTCTTTTACCTGGACATTTAATTTTCCACACTTACACTTTAAGGTCATATTGTGACATGAGAACCGTACCCCATATGACGCCACCTTGGATTTTAGATGTAGATGTTATGATTTGCCGTAAAAAAAAAATTTCCAGTTGGTAAATTTCTTGAACCACCTTCTGATAGTTTAGATGCTTGTGCAGAAGCTATACTGGGCCGCAATAAAGTAGATTTTAATATTGTAGCTATAAATAAAATGTATAAAAATTTAGAAGACAATGGAGAGGAACCGGATACATTTTTTTTGAAAATTTTCTAGAATATTGTACTGTAGATGTGGAACTGGTCACTCAATTGAATGGGCACCTTAATACTATTAGAATTACAATGGGTTTATCTCGTATGGGTGACCTTGACCCATACCATTGTCTTGGTGCCAGTTCTACAGCTATTGTGAGACGTTACCTTATAAATTTACTTAATTCAATTTATACGGCTCCTATTGACGAACATCTCATTAATAAGGTAAACTGTTATTCACAATCTCAATGGGAAATAGGTCGCATTCTTCCACAAAATCGATATGCTAGACATTCCATCGAACAAAAGAATCATTTGGATACAGGTAGAAAAAACACTTATAAAGGCGCTGAAGTTCTTGAACCGAAAATTGGAGTACATTTAGCTTCTAATACTCATACAATATTTGTTTTTGATTTTTGTTCATTATATCCTAGTTTAATTATTGACTATAATTTAAATCGAGGGTTTGTGACTCGAATTTCACGTTGTCAACTCCCAGAAGTTGATGAAAATTTATTTCATATACTTATTATGGATGAAGATCCTTATTTTGCTTATGTGAGTGTTAAAGTCCAAGAAGGAAAACCATACACTCAATCACCATTACGTCAGATATGTGAAAAATTAGTAAATGAACGAGGTATTATGAAAAAGGCCGGAATGACCACTCAAGCTAATGCTCTTAAGATTATGGTAAATTCTATTTATGGGGCAATGGCGGCCATTAAACTACTTGCAGATGAACTGGTCCCATGCATGGTTACTGGTTATGGTCGGTATCATCTTAATCGGGCTCAACATTTTTATACTAAAGATGAAAATGGAATTGGAGCGACAGTTTTATATGGCGACACTGATTCCTTATTTCTGAAGGTACCTCGTTCAGCAGGAACTGGAGATGAATTGGCTAATCGTTATAATACTAATCTCAGACAAGATATACCTTCTACATGTTATCTCAAACTAGCTTTCGAAAATGCATTTGGAGTTCTAGTGTTAATTAAAAAAAAACATTATATGGCTATACAAGAAAGACAAGTTGGCAATAAATGTAAATCAGTGGTTATAAAAAACGTATCAACCTTAGTAATCATCGTGACTTAACCAATTTATTGCAAAATGTACTTATGATTTTACGGGACAATGACCCAGCTCACATTTAAAGAATATTAGAAATGAAGTAACACAATGGTTTAATCAAATAATAAATCTAAATGATGATGAGATCAACCACCAGCGCTTTTTGAGTACCATTAAAATTCGGCCTCTTCATATGTATAAGTCAACTAGTTGCATTCATTATTGCTTGGGAACTAAAATTGAACAACTTCATCCTGGTACAATAACAGCAGAAGGTGGTACTCATATTTCATACTATACAATGGTACCACTAGTACCAAGAGCTTTAACTTTACCCAAGAGTGTGTGTCTATGTCCGGCTATTACATATAGACCCCAAATACAAATAATTAATCGTTTAATGGGATTAATTTCTGATATAGGTCAAACTGTTAACTCCCTTATTCAGACTGCAGATTCCGAAAATGCATCTCAATATAGTATAGAAAAGTTAAGCTTGGATTATCAAAAAAATGAAAGATATCAGCTCTATGAAAAACATGTTGCACATGGTTATAGAGTTTGTAATCTGAGTGCCTGTGAGCTTTTTTAAATATTCCTTGTATTGAAATAACTTCAATATGGCCCTCATTTCATTATGAGTGTTTAGAAAATCCAACATTTCATATGTCGTCTTTGACTAGAAAACATAAATGGTGGTATACTACTATTACTACTACTACTATTACTACTACTACTACTACTATAATAATAATAATAATAATAATAATAATAATAATGATAATAATAATAATAAGAAAAAAAAATCTGAATGTAATTTCATTTTACGTACAACTTTTCATTATGATAAGACCAAAAGAAAAATGTGGGTGACTCTAGATTCGGATTCTCAATGTCGAAAATTTTACAATTTAAAAAATATATCACATTTTCTTTCTGGTAGTGTAAGCAAACTGACACATTTGGTACCAACAATTTCAATGGTGAATAGTAGCAATATTAATAATACAGACATTTTATTATCATTAAATTCTAACTGTTTCGAAGAGATGTTAGCGTTTTTTATTTTTGTTTATAGTTTGGAGTGTGATATGTATGATATAATTATGGAAAATAAACAAAATAAGAGAGATAATGATGATGATCTGTGGTTAATTATATTACCATTTGTCGCCATAAGACGAGACACATTGGCAGAAAATTCTTATTATACTTTTTATTAAAAGTTATTATATATATTTTTTTTTTGTTTTTAAGTCAGTCAGTATATAATTTGGATATTAAAGCCCCAAACTCATTATATCATTTGGACTCTTTCATACAATGAATACCTCACCTTATTACAGTCAATATTTACCTTCTACTACCTATCCACCAGCAGCAAAACACACAACTACAGCCACAACAAACAATAATTAAGGCAAAAAATGCAACCTCAATATATCACCAAACACAAGACTACAGATGGAATTTATCAATCTCACCCCCACCCCTCCACTTAAACTGAAGAAAAGTATTATAGCACCCTCAACTTCATAAAACGAAGATGAAGAGGTTATGGAAATTATTGCAGAAATGTTGAACAAAGTTAAGTTCTAATAACCCTGAGCTACAGGGTTAAAATCTGGAGCGGTCAAGTATATAGATGGTCATAAAGATAAACTATGTTCTTTAAAATGTAATGAAATACTTATACAAAAACAGCCACAATTTCAGAACGTCAACGTATAAATTTAGGTGTTCAATTTTGTCCTTTTGTAGCCAACCCTAAAGAAGATGAAGTTTCCATGGGTTCGCCACTAGGAAATGTTTACATCAAAAATTCCAAATATATGGGATTGGTTGTAACCGAATCCCTACTCAAGTGAAACCTTTGTTGAAATTAGAGAATCCCCGTGTCCTGTTAATGCTTTAATTCATTTGGTTTGTCTGAAATTGGAGTTTTTAACAACAAAATAATTCTCTATCTACGTAATTTAGATTCTGTTTTTTATTCAGATGTCCCAGCTAACAATATCCGAAATCGAGCGTCTGATGCAATTAAAAATATTCTTACTAATAAAGCATTAGGAAGAAACTAATGCCCAAATATAAAGATATCATATCTAAGGTAATAGACGAGGTTCAAGAAGAAGAAGACCCTATATGTAATGAAATGTTACAGCAGAAGAACCACCATTCAAACGAATAAAAATTGAGAAAAACGTTAAAGAGGAAGTTTTTGAAGAGGCAGAAGAATGTAATTTGAAGGTGGAAAATAGTGAAATAGTACCTCCTTTAGTCAGAGGATTAAATGAAGAGGAGAATTGTATTAATTATGAAAATCAAGAAGAAGAAGCATTAAATTTCATTAATATGTTCTAATAAGAAATTATACATTAAAAATGATAATGTAAAACTAAAAATTATTAAAAGAAATTAAAAGATTTTTTTTTATATTCCAGTATCCTATCTTTTTTAAACAAAACTAAATTCGATGTTTTTAGTAAAACATCATTTTCCAGAAAATTTGCCTAAAATTTTTTCGAAATTCTTCTGAAATTTGTAGGTAAATCACATACTGGGAGCAAACATGATTCAATAAAAACCACCGACTTACACAAAACAATTTGAATTTGTGTGTTATTTTTTATATTAAGCTAACTAATCAACTAAAATAAATAAATCATAGCCAGGCACCGCATTCATACAAGATCAAACAATAATTTCTATAATATTTCTTCTAACTGTACTATGTTAAATCTTATTAATGTATAGGAAAAAATTTTTTAAGAATTAGGGGACTCCTAGAAGCCCCTGCCTTTGACTGTGGCGGGATGTCATTCTCTTAGTATTAAAAAGATTGGTCCTCGGTCGCTCATTGGCTTCCGGCCCCACACCATGGAGAGAGGAGATAAAAGATCCTCTGCTCTTTTTTTTTTACAGTGGCGTGCTGCCTCCCAGAGAAAGCGGACATGTGTGTGTGTCTCGCTCTCACAGGCTAGTGCGTAGTGCTGTTAACAGGGATTGTGCCTGCTACTCTGGCTGTGTCTTGTGCTCGATTTTCCTAGTGGGCCAGTAAATCACAGCAAATTTATTTCATTTCATCTGTGAATTAATCGACTCACATATCAACCTTTCCCTAACACTAAATGAAAA
>WNGS01010517.1:0-10556 GCA_020271785.1 Procambarus virginalis
GTTGTTGTTGTTACTGCTAGAGTTGTTGTTGTTACTGCTAGAGTTTGTTGTTGTTACTGCTAGAGTTGTTTGTTTACTGCTAGAGTTGTTGTTGTTACTGCTAGAGTTGTTGTTGTTGTTACTGCTAGAGTTGTTGTTGTTACTGCTAGAGTTGTTGTTGTTACTGCTAGAGTTGTTGTTGTTGTTACTGCTAGAGTTGTTGTTGTTGTTACTGCTAGAGTTGTTGTTGTTGTTACTGCTAGAGTTGTTGTTGTTGTTACTGCTAAGTTGTTGTTGTTGTTACTGCTAGAGTGTTGTTGTTGTTACTGCTAGAGTTGTTGTTGTTACTGCTAGAGTTGTTGTTGTTACTGCTAGAGTTGTTGTTGTTACTGCTAGAGTTGTTGTTGTTACTGCTAGAGTTGTTGTTGTTACTGCTAGAGTTGTTGTTGTTGTTACTGCTAGAGTTGTTGTTGTTACTGCTAGAGTTGTTGTTGTTACTGCTAGAGTTGTTGTTGTTACTGCTAGAGTTGTTGTTGTTACTGCTAGAGTTGTTGTTGTTGTTACTGCTAGAGTTGTTGTTGTTACTGCTAGAGTTGTTGTTGTTACTGCTAGAGTTGTTGTTGTTGTTACTGCTAGAGTTGTTGTTGTTGTTACTGCTAGAGTTGTTGTTGTTACTGCTAGAGTTGTTGTTGTTGTTACTGCTAGAGTTGTTGTTGTTACTGCTAGAGTTGTTGTTGTTGTTACTGCTAGAGTTGTTGTTGTTACTGCTAGAGTTGTTGTTGTTGTTACTGCTAGAGTTGTTGTTGTGTTACTGCTAGAGTTGTTGTTGTTACTGCTAGAGTTGTTGTTGTTACTGCTAGAGTTGTTGTTGTTACTGCTAGAGTTGTTGTTGTTGTTACTGCTAGAGTTGTTGTTGTTACTGCTAGAGTTGTTGTTGTTACTGCTAGAGTTGTTGTTGTTGTTACTGCTAGAGTTGTTGTTGTTACTGCTAGAGTTGTTGTTGTTACTGCTAGTTGTTGTTGTTGTTACTGCTAGAGTTGTTGTTGTTGTTACTGCTAGAGTTGTTGTTGTTACTGCTAGAGTTGTTGTTGTTACTGCTAGAGTTGTTGTTGTTACTGCTAGAGTTGTTGTTGTTGTTACTGCTAGAGTTGTTGTTGTTACTGCTAGAGTTGTTGTTGTTACTGCTAGAGTTGTTGTTGTTGTTACTGCTAGAGTTGTTGTTGTTACTGCTAGAGTTGTTGTTGTTGTTACTGCTAGAGTTGTTGTTGTTACTGCTAGAGTTGTTGTTGTTGTTACTGCTAGAGTTGTTGTTGTTACTGCTAGAGTTGTTGTTGTTACTGCTAGAGTTGTTGTTGTTGTTACTGCTAGAGTTGTTGTTGTTACTGCTAGAGTTGTTGTTGTTGTTACTGCTAGAGTTGTTGTTGTTACTGCTAGAGTTGTTGTTGTTGTTACTGCTAGAGTTGTTGTTGTTACTGCTAGAGTTGTTGTTGTTACTGCTAGAGTTGTTGTTGTTACTGCTAGAGTTGTTGTTGTTGTTACTGCTAGAGTTGTTGTTGTTGTTGTTACTGCTAGAGTTGTTGCTAAAGATAATGTTGACATTACTATTACTTTAACTATTAATACACTGTTATTAATAACACTTTCGTTATCATTACTACTCTTAACTACTGTTATCCTGACAATGTTATCATAACACAATGAGTTATCACCTCGCAGATTATATGCTGTTTGGTAATCAACTTTCGACTTCAAATTTAATTTAGTTATCGCTTGGCAGCGAATCGTTCCAACCAGAATGGAAACGACTTTCACAAGTTATTCAACATTCAATTCTGATTCTGAATAATAAAGGCATGAAATTCCAGTTATGTATAAAAATGTCAGAATTTGAATTTGATTTTGCACAGAGGAGCAAATAATTCTAAGAGTTTTACGCCTCTTTCAACTGCTCTGTCATTGTCAGAGAACAACCCTTGAGAAAATGCAGCAGCCAAGAAGAAGAAGAGATGTTTAATGTTAAGACGGCAAGATGCTGAAGGTTTGTGAGTTATAAAGACGTTTGTGAGAGACTTTGTTGTGAGTCGACCGCTCCGATGGCAGGTCGAGTAATGGACTGTGGTGCTCTGTGACTCGCAGGGGGGACTCTTGTGTTTAGTGGGGAGGACGACAATGGTGGCGTGGAGGCAGGAACGGTGGGTGCTTGTGCTTGGGACTCGTGTATGGCGCCCACCAGGCAGGTGTGTGTTTGCTAATTGTGTTTGTGTCTGCAGGATCGGGCTGCTATAGCTCTTGGACCCCGCCTCTCTAGCCGACGGTTGTTTGATGTAATGACTTCCGATCTATTTTTCCGCTATTTACTTTCTCTTTCTCTCTTTCTCTCCCTCTCCCTCTCTCCCTCTCTCACTCACACTCACATTACTAAATTACCTAAAGAGTAAACTACCGAAGAGGAAAATATGATAAGATGAGGAACTTCCTAAGGGGAATACCAAGGGAAACAGAACTCAGAGAGAAGACTGTGCAGGATATGATGGATTATGTCACCCAGAAGTGCCAGGAAGCTGCAGATACGTTTATTCCCGTCCAAAAGGAAAAAAGCGAAAAACAACAGAAGAATCCATGGTTCAACCAGGAATGCAAGGTAGCGAAGCAATTGAGTAAAAGAACATGGAGAAACTACAGGAATAACAGAACACCAGAGAGCAGGGAGAGATACCAGAGGGCCAGGAATGAGTACCTCAGAGTGAGGAGAGAAGCAGAGAGACAGTATGAAAATGACATTGCGAGTAAAGCTAAGACCAAACCAAAACTGGTCCACAGCCACATCAGGAGGAAAACAGCAGTGAAGGAACAAGTGATAAAACTGAGAAAAGGGAAGAACAGATACACAGAGAATGACAAGGAGGTGTGTGAAGAACTCAACAGGAGATTCCAGGAGGTCTTCACACAAGAACAAGGAGAAGCCCCTGCACCAAATGAGGCAAACCAAGCAACCTTGGAGGAATTTGACCTCACCAGTGATGAGGTCAAAAGGAATCTGTTGGAACTGAATGTGACAAAGGCTGTTGGGCCTGACAGAATCTCACTTTGAATACTAAACGAAGGTGCAGAAGCACTAAGTGTGCCGCACTCTATGGTGTATAACAGGTCACTGGAAACAGAAGACCTATCGGAAAGTTGGAAGACAGCTAATGTAGTCCCAATACACAAAAAGGGTGACAGGCAAGAGGCACTGAACTACAGACCAGTTTCCCTAACTTATGTACCATGCAAGGTGGTGGAGAAGATTGTGAGGAAAAGGCTCGTAGAGCATCTGGAGGGAAATAGTCTTGTGACACACCACCAACATGGGTTCAGAGATGGTAAATCGTGCCTCACAGGTTTAATAGAATTCTATGACCAAGCAACAAAAATTAGGCGAGAAAGAGACGGGTGGGCAGACTGCATTTTCTTGAACTGTCAGAAAGCCTTTGACACAGTACCCCATAAAAGGCTATTACAAAAGTTGGAGTAACAGGCAGGAGTAAAAGGTAAGGTGCTCCAGTGGACAAGGGAGTATCTAAGCAACAGGAAACAGCGAGTAACTGTGAGGGGGGAGACATCAGAGTGGCGAGATGTCACCAGCGGAGTCCCACAGGGCTCTGTTCTTGGACCCATCCTGTTTCTAATATATGTAAATGATCTTCCAGAGGATATAGACTCATTCCTCTTAATGTTTGCTGATGATGCAAAAGTTATGAGAAGAATCAAGACAGATGAAGATAGACAGAGACTACAGGATGACCTGGACAAACTGGAGGAATGGTCTAGAAAATGGCTGCTAAAGTTCAACTCAGGAAAGTGCAAAGTAATGAAATTAGGCGAAGGGTGCAGAAGGCTGAACACAGGGTTCCATCTGGGAGGTGAAATCCTGCATAAGTCAAATAGAGAGAAAGACCTTGGGGTTGATATCACACCGAACCTGTCCCCAGAGGTCCACATCAAAAAGATATCTTCAGCTGCATAGGCCAACATAACAACTGCCTTTAGAATCTTGTGTTAGGAATAGTTCAGGACCGTGTGTACTAGTAATGTCAGACTAATCCTGGAGTATGCAGCTCCAGCCTGGAGTTCATACCAAGTCAAACACAAGACAATGTTAGAGAATATTCAGAGGTATGCCACCAGACTAGTCCCGGAACTGAAAGGTGTGAGCTACGAGGAAAGGCTGAAGGAGGTGAACCTCACATCCCTGGAAAACAGAAGAGTAAGGGAAGTCATGATAACCAGCTACAAAATTATCAGGGAAATTGACAAACTCTTTAGCAGGGTGGAACACGAACAATGGGAAGACTATTAAGTGTGTAAGAGTGGATTACGTATCAGAGTGACACTGGAAAGTCACCGGTCAGGTACCAGAGGTGGCTCGCTTGCTGCCAGGTAAAGAACCGCCTTTAGAAACCTGTGTAAGGAATCTTCCAGAACTTTGTATACCACATATGTCAGACCAATCCTGGAGTATGCGGCTCCAGCATGGAGTCCATATCTAGTCAAGCATAAGACTAAACTGGAAAAGGTTCAAAGGTTTGCCACCAGACAAGTACCCGAACTGATGGGTATGAGCTACGAGGTGAGACTACGGGAATTAAACCTCACGTCACTGGGAGACACAAGAGTTAGAGGGGACATGATCATCACATACAAGATTCTCAGAGGAATTGATAGGGTAGATAAAGACAGGGTATTTACCACAAGGGGCACACGCACTTGGGACACAGGTGAAAACTGAGTGCCCAAATGAGCCATTGAGACGTTAGAAAGATTTTTTTTCCAGTGTCAGAGTAGTAGACAAATGGAATGCACTAGGAATTGATGTGGTGGAGGCTGACTCCATACACAGCTTCAAGTGTAGATATGATATATGGTTCCTAAGCCCAATAGGCTTAGGAATCTGTACATTAGTTGATTGACAGTTGAGAGGCAGGACCAAAGAGCCAGAGTTCAACCCTCGCAAGCACAACTAGGTAAGTACACACCACAGCGCTGCCAAGCGTATCTGCAGTTTATACACACCTCTCTACCTGCTATTAATACTAATATACTATTAATACCAAGGAATATACATTTGGCAAGAAATCTCAGCTGGGACTGTGTGACCTTTAAAACAGGCGCACTTCCCAGGAGCAGAGAGGCCTGGCTCCTTGTGCCCCATCTCTTAGCAGAGGTTCTACATGCATGCATGCATACACGGTGTTTGAATTATTACTACTGATCCTGCGTTATGATTGGAGTCCTTCTTCTGTGTGACTGATGTGCGACTCTGTGGTGCGTGGTGTGTGCAGCTGTGAACCTGCCCAGGCAACACTCGAGGCATGGCGACTGCTGCCTTAGGGACGGCAGGTGCTGCCTCCATGGACTCACACCAGACTGCTAGTACATCATGTGGTACACAAGAGGAAGATACCAGCATGGTATCTCTCACAGTGGAGCCACATAGTGGTCAGCAGGAGCCCAAGAGGGACGAAAATCCTTACAGTTGGACAAGTGTTGGGACCCGGAAAAAGACACGAAGAACCAACGGTTTAATAAATCACAGCCATACGAAGGAAAGAATCCTCCTGATCACCACCAAGGTCAGCCAAAGAACACTTGGTGGTGGGTATTTGTTGGCAAAGGGACATATGAACTATGTCCGTGTGGACATTACGGAAGAGAGGGTACAGGATTTCTGTACTCGAGAGCTTGCGGGTATAACAATGAGAGAACCACCACCGCCTGCTCGTACCCACAGGACACCCGTCATCAGTTTTGGACTGGACGTTTACCAGGATCACACACTGGTGGAACACCATGATCACATCATCAATACGAAAAGAACAACTGGCAGAGAGACTATTCAAACCCACGGGACCGGCGACGAGGCTCTACCGGACAAATTTACTGTCCCGAGTGCTTTTCGGCGACTACCAATGAAGGTTTACAACCCTCCCAGGCGCAGGAGTCGCAAGTGACAACGGTGGAATCACGTAGCAAGAAACTGCAGGAAATGAGCGGTGTGGCCACTGTGCCAGAAGGCAGGCAACATCTGTGTGTGATGATAAAAAGACAAAAGGTGAAACAATGAAAATGAGGTGTGCCAACTGTCACGTGGAGGGAGTACCCGCCTGGCATGAGGACTGTGCCTCACTCCCGCCGAGACGGGCTGCCCGGGGTACACCAGCAGGGGGCGCCAGTAACCACTCTGGCTCACCTGCGGTGCCACCACCAACACCAGTTACTCTTTCCTCCATTACCTAACCACTCCAACACCACAGCCGGTAGCTCGAGTGACACAGTTGCAGTCTCTACCAATACATGTTGGTCGGGGGACCCGGATCAGGCACAGAAAATTGTTGAGCTTATGAATACAGTAGAAAGAAAAAGCAAAATTATGGTTAACTGAACAAAGCAAAGAAATCTTGTACCAAAAGACGATGATAAGCACTCTTCAGGAATCTGTGAATGTTAAATGGGTGCAGGACACACCACCCTGGCAACCCGTCCTCGCAAATTCGTATAGTCAATATTGACTTATTAAATACGTGCATAGGTGATATACTAAACATAATAGTTTACCTTGAAAATCTTCATAGAAAACACCGACCTTACCTAACCTACTTAGTATGTTAAGATAAGCATCTTATTGCTTCGTAATTACAATTATTACTTAACCTATACCTATAATAGTGATAATGAAGTAGTAGACGTGGATGTCCGCGTCAGACTACACACGCCACATCTCAGATGGGTCTGCCGTCACCCAGCTGGACCATCACCCAGCTGGTCCATCACCCAGCTGGACCATCACCCAGCTGGTCCATCACCCAGCTGGACCATCACCCAGCTGGACCATCACCCAGCTGGACCATCACCCAGCTGGTCCATCACCCAGCTGGACCATCACCCAGCTGGACCATCACCCAGCTGGACCATCACCCAGCTGGACCATCACCCAGCTGGTCCATCACCCAGCTGGACCATCACCCAGCTGGTCCATCACCCAGCTGGACCATCACCCAGCTGGACCATCACCCAGCTGGACCATCACCCAGCTGGACCATCACCCAGCTGGACCATCACCCAGCTGGACCATCACCCAGCTGGACCATCACCCAGCTGGACCATCACCCAGCTGGACCATCACCCAGCTGGACCATCACCCAGCTGGACCATCACCCAGCTGGACCATCACCCAGCTGGACCATCACCCAGCTGGACCATCACCCAGCTGGACCATCACCCAGCTGGACCATCACCCAGCTGGTCCATCACCCAGCTGGTCCATCACCCAGCTGGACCATCACCCAGCTGGACCATCACCCAGCTGGACCATCACCCAGCTGGACCATCACCCAGCTGGTCCATCACCCAGCTGGACCATCACCCAGCTGGACCATCACCCAGCTGGACCAACACCCAGCTGGTCCATCACCCAGCTGGACCACCCAGCTGGACCATCACTGGACCAACACCCAACAGTATTGCCGCCAACATATCCAAATACACCTCCGCCACAGTCATGGCACCAACAGACTGCTGGAACACTCTTGCCACAACATTAACAACATTACCACAATATGTAAATGTGTAAAAATATGTTAATATTTTTATTTTATGCACTTATCTGTCACATTAACATATTTTATATAAAATAATATTTTTATATAAAATATTTTAATGTGCATATTTTATAATAAATAAACTCCAGCGAGTTTCTGTAACATAAATATGTGCCAGTTAAAATAAAGAACACTTACCTAATATTGTGTCATCTAAATTATAGATCCTGAAAAATAAATCGAAGGTAATTATGAAAATGAATTAGTTGACTCGTCTTTGGTAATAATTCAACAACCTCTAGTTTAATTAGCGAACAATTGACTCGGTTTTTGTCTCGGAAAATGAGTTTGAGAATAAAATGTTGATGAAAGTCTCTGGGGTGATTTTTTTTTTTTTTTAGCAGGAATAAATTATTATATTGACTGTATCGTTGATAGACGGCAGAAATGTGTTGTTATTATTGTGTGTTGTGGCGTCCTGGGCACGTCCTGGGTGTGTGTCATAGGTGTGTCCTGGGTGTGTGTCATAGGTGTGTCCGGGTGTGTGTCATAGGTGTGTCCTGGGTGTGTCCTGGGTTGTGTCCTGGGTGGTGTCATATGTGTGTCCTAGGTGTGTGTCCTGGGTGTGTCCTAGGTGTGTCCTGGATGTGTCCTAGTGTGTCCTGGGTGTGTGCTAGGTCTGTCTTGTGCATGTCCTGGGTTTCCTGGGTGTGTCCTAGATGTGACCTGGATGTGTGTCCATTTGTGTCCTAGGTGTGTGTCCTATTTGTGTCCTGGTGTGTCCTAGGTGTGTCCTGTGCACGTCCTGGTGTGTGTCCTGGGTGCGTGTCCTAGGTGTGTGTCCTGGGTGTGTCCTAGATGTGTCCTGGATGTGTCCTAGGTGTGTCCTGGGTGTGTCCTAGGTGTGTCCTGGGTGTGTTATAGGTGTGTCCTGGGTGTGTCTTGGATGTGTCCTAGGAGTGTCCTAGGTGTGTCCTGGGTGTGTCATAGGTGTGTCCTGGGTGTGTCCTTGGTGTGTCCTGGGTGTGTCCTGGGTGTGTCCTAGGTGTGTTCTAGATGTGTCCTAGGTGTGTCCTGGGTGTGTATTCTGGGTGTGTCCTAGGTGTGTCCTGGGTGTGTGTCATAGGACGCTGCCCAATACTGTCACTATAGCGGTGTGTCCACTCACAGGATGAGTGCGCTGCCCAATACTGTCACTATAGCGGTGTGTCCACTCACAGGATGAGTGGCGCTGCCCAATACTGTCACTATGGCGGTGTGTCCACTCACAGGATGAGTGGCGCTGCCCAATACTGTCACTATGGCGGTGTGTCCACTCACAGGATGAGTGGTGCTGCCCAATACTGTCACTATGGCGGTGTGTCCACTCACAGGATGAGTGGCGCTGCCCAATACTGTCACTATGGCGGTGTGTCCACTCACAGGATGAGTGGCGCTGACCAATACTGTCACTATGGCGGTGTGTCCACTCACAGGATGAGTGGTGCTGCCCAATACTGTCACTATGGCGGTGTGTCCACTCACAGGATGAGTGACGCTGCCCAATACTGTCACTATAGCGGTGTGTCCACTCACAGGATGAGTGACGCTGCCCAATACTGTCACTATGGCGGTGTGTCCACTCACAGGATGAGTGACGCTGCCCAATTCTGACACTATGGCGGTGTGTCCACTCACAGGATGAGTGACGCTGCCCAATACTGTCACTATAGCGGTGTGTCCACTCACAGGATGAGTGACGCTGCCCAATACTGACACTATGGCGGTGTGTCCACTCACAGGATGAGTGACACTGCCCAATACTGACACTATGGCGGTGTGTCCACTCATAGGATGAGTGACGCTGCCCAATACTGTCACTATAGCGGTGTGTCCACTCACAGGATGAGTGACGCTGCCCAATACTGACACTTTGGCGGTGTGTCCACTCACAGGATGAGTGACGCTGCCCAATACTGTCACTATGGCGGTGTGTCCACTCACAGGATGAGTGACGCTGCCCAATACTGACACTTTGGCGGTGTGTCCACTCACAGGATGAGTGACGCTGCCCAATACTGTCACTATGGCGGTGTGTCCACTCACAGGATGAGTGACGCTGACCAATAAACTTGCCCCTCGGCGCAAAATTTAAATTTAATTCAGGCACTGTGATCCTTGTTGAACATGGAGCACTCAGCCCACCACACGACCAGGTGCTACGGCTACCCAGCCACAGTGTTACTGCCTCTGGTGTTACTTCCTCTGGTGTTACTGCCTCTAGTGTTACTGCCTCTGGTGTTACTGCCTCTGGTATTACTTTCTCTGGTGTTACTGCCTCTGGTGTTACTGCCTCTGGTGTTACTTCCCCTATTGTTACTTCCTATTGTGTTACTTCCTCCGGTGTTACTTCCTCTGGTGTTACTTCCTCTGGTATTACTTTCTCTGGTGTTACTGTCTCCTGTTACTGCCTCTGGTGTTACTGCCTCTGGTGTTACTGCCTCTGGTGTTACTTCCCCTATTGTTACTTCCTATTGTGTTACTTCCTCTGGTGTTACTTCCTCTGGTGTTAATTCCTCTGGTGTTACTTCCTCTGGTGTTACTTCCTCCTGTGTTACTTCCTCTGGTATTACTTCCTCTGGTGTTACTGCCTCTGGTGTTACTGCCTCTGGTGTTACTGCCTCTGGTGTTACTGCCTCTGGTGTTACTGCCTCTGGTGTTACTTCCCCTATTGTTACTTCCTCTTGTGTTACTTCCTCTGGTGTTACTTCCTCTGGTGTTACTTCCTCTGGTTTACTTCCTCTGGTGTTACTCCTCTGGTGTTACTGCCTCTGGTGTTACTGCCTCTGTGTTACTTCTCTGTGTTACTTCCTCTGGTGTTACTCCTCTGGTGTTACTGCCTCTGGTGTTACTGCCTCTGGTGTTACTTCCCCTAGTGTTACTTCCTATTGTGTTACTTCCTCTGGTGTTACTTCCTCTGGTGTTACTTCCTCTGGTGTTACTTCCTCCGTGTTACTTCCT
>WNGS01010519.1:0-16223 GCA_020271785.1 Procambarus virginalis
TGTTTTGTGCGTTTTCTGTGATGCCTGGAGTTTGCATTAGAACCTGATACAGGGTGGACTGTACAATGGATTATTTTTGGTGTTAAATAATAATTCACAATATTTTTTTTTTTTTGAGATATATACAAGAGTTGTTACATCTTGTACAGCCACTAGTACGCGTAGCGTTTCGGGCAGGTCCCTGGAAGAATCGTTGTTACAACCAAGTACACATTTTACTGTTGCGTTAAACAGAGGCTACAGTTAAGGATTTGCGCCCAGTAAATCCTCCCTGGACAGGATACGAACCCATGACAAAGCACTCGCGGAAGGCCAGGCGAGTGTCTTACCACTACACCACGGAGACTGTTTCATATGCCTCAAGAAAGATAGGAATATAAGTTTATTGTAAACACTTTACCATAGACATATTTAAAGCTATAATGAAGATACATGTTTCTTAATCACCGAGCCCTGACCCCGCACAGATTGATCGATAGAAGAACTCTCTCTCATAACAATGTTTATTTCGCGTAAATTGGTTAATAATCATGAATATTTTATGTCTTAAGAAATATTGATATATTAGCTTCATTTTAAATACTTTACCATATAAATGTTTAAAGCTCAAGTGAAGATACTTATGTTTTTATAGTGGCGTTCGGTAGCTTGTCGGTCATGGACGCTTTCGCACTAGCTGATATATTGTGAAACAAATGTACGCTAATAAAGCCTAAAATAGTGTATGCCTTCAGAAAGATCGAGATATAAACGTTGTTGTGAGTTCACCAAAGAAACTATATCTTGTTGGTGAAAAAAGATATATCAATTTTAAAATAAGTTCCCAAAGCGACTCTCGCCCCATCTATTGGAGATGCTGTTGATCTAATGACCCAAAACTACTCAAAGCCTCCTAGCATTACATAAGTAATGAAGAAAATATGATATATATACTCACTATAATGTTGGAACTGCATGCAAAATATGAGAAAACCTAATTTTCATCAGAAATAATATCATTTCATAACGAAACGCAAAAACAACTTTATCACTGACTTTCTTATAACATATACAAATATAAGCTTTATTTATGAATCTCTATTATTAAACCATATATTTGAGACCATGTATGGTTCGGTGTTCCATGCACGAAAAGACTTCGGAGATTTTATATAAGTACAGTACATGGTAGCGAATGCATACCAACAAATAACGATTACAATCTATATAACAAAACGATGGTCCTATGGAGTCGATTTAACTTCCAGATGTATTTTTAAATAAATCTTAAATGTTTTCTGGCTAGTTATGTCAGATATTATTAAAATTACGCATTCTACTTGTTAATATCATAAATTAAATTTGCGCAAATTTCAGCAGAGAAGTGCGACTACTGGATCACTGTGTACAAGCAGAGACATTGATGTAACGATGACCAGATTAAGGCTGGGACACGCCAATCTGGCAGCACACAGCTCTAAGTACAAAACAGACATCAACGAACTCTGCCACGACTGTCAGGTGCCTGAAACAATCGAACACTATCTCCTTCACTGCTTCCGACATCATAGTGCCAGAGTAAATTTCAAACAAGTATTTATCACACATAAAATACCCTTTTCCATCGATCATATATTAGGAGGAGGTGACAAATCGTTACAGGAAAAATACCAAATAGTCAAATCACTGGCTAAATATCTCCAGTCGACTAACAAATTGGGCACCATCTGACCCGTGCCACATTTATACCTGGCGCCACCAACAGATAAATACAGAAAACAATTGTCTCGTCGCAGCACCAAGGATCAACTGACGCCATAAACACAACATAACGCCCTACGGTGCGACAAGTCTCCCTGTAACATCCACCTCTGTTTTAGTCGCCGCTCCTCTGTCTACAGCACAATGCAACAAGCACTTTTGAAAATCTTATCATTCTCAACATAAAAGCATCTATCTACCAACATTGTGGTAACCGACCTGTGAGATTTATATTTATTTAATTTATATGAATTTATATAGAATTTAAATTTATGTTAATTTATATATTTCGATAGCAATTTGTATGATGTTAAGTGGACTGTATTTCTGCAATATTTCTCACAAATCGATCCTTACACATTAGGGGGGTTTATATTAAATTTATATATATGCAGCCAATCAAACTACAGTATTGAACTACATATAATAATAATATTGGAGGTGCCTTATCTTATTGTACAGCAAGCTTAATCCACCAGGTACAACTAGGATGTAAACACTAAATTATCCTCGTGAGAGGCTAGCTTCCATCACCCCAAGTAGCTGATGTACCAAGATTAATTCTTGCTTCCTCTTCTTGTTCCTGTCAAAGGGCACTAGCTGTAAAGCCGGAATCCAAATATATGACAGCTATATCAGAGAAAACATTGTATATTATTAGATAAGGACCAAGGCTTAATTACCTGTGTTGAGTCGATAGTTCATGTTCTAACCAGAAATATTCCTAACATAATATTACTGGCCAATAATGACTTAGATAAGATTTTGGAAAGACACTTCCCTTGTGGTTGTTGACAGCGTGTTGATGATGTTAGAGCACAAATAGATTTGATCTCCATAACTCTTCGTCCAAGAGAAATTACAGGAGCTGAACTCGCTCCAACGACTCTGGTCTAAACAAACAATGGCTTACCTCCTCACCACTACTGACGCTCCTGGCTCACTTTGTCCAGATGTCAATAAGTGATAGAAGGGTCACATTTACTCTATTTTGGTACTGATAATTAAGTTAATTCAAATGAGATTTTTTATGATATTAAAAGTCCAAAGACTACTGTATTTAAGAACAATTCCAACAGAATAGCTGGTGAATTTATAGTACTATGTGGCAATGATATCCCGTTTTCTATTGATGGAAAATTCCACTACAAGCTACATTTTCTATGGGTTAACTTGTGTATACAGCACAGCAGCAATATTATTTGCCTATTGTATGTAATATTATTAAATGGTGTCGGGTTTTCCAATGTAATTCCGTGGGGGCTGCTCACAGGTCGCAGTCCTAATTAGAACAGACGTACACCGATACTCCTCCTTCAAATTATTAGATTAATACAACGTTAGAAGTTAGTAATCACACATTTGTGCGTCTGTTCGTACAGGATGGATGTCCCGTACTAGAGTTGCAGAGGTTAGAGGTCTAATGCGATTTCATTTCCATGTTAACTCTTGAAAGGCTAAAAATATAGCCTAAATACATATTATTTAACCAAGAAGACTGAATGTGATCAAGTACTACAGTCAAGTATGATTCAGGGACTGCAGTGAGATCAGTGACATTAGATATAACTTGAAGCTTGTTCAGGTAAGTGGTCACTGATATATAAACACTGAGGCCCATGGAATACATTTTGATTAAATAATAAATGTATCAAAATCAGTCGTCGGATTAATTGGGGTTGAATTTAGTTAATTTATTCAGAGGATTGAATAGTCCATCATTTAAGTCAAGTATGGTTCTGAGACTGCAGTTGGTTCAGTGTTGCAGTGACTTGTAGCTATTTAGGCTACTGTTCACTGACTTGCCACTGAGGCCTCATGAACTCATCTTCAGCTTTAAATGATGATATTAAGATCAACCTCTATTGCTATAGTCAGCTGTAATCTCCTTAGTATAATGCTACTGGAGATATATTATCAGCTGACAAATTTAGATTTCTACTGGTATTGTTTATATGCAGGCATAGGTCTCCTCAGACTTAATACTGGGCCTGAGAGTAATTTGCCTCCTGCAGAATTTAGCATGGTTATGCCCTGATATTTAGTAGGGCTACCAATGAATCGATGGTAGTAGTCTGTACCTACAAGGATACCGAAGTCGGTGAGGTGGTCAGACTTAATATTATCTGCCAATTTTATTCCTCTATTTCTCAGGAATTTGGCTGTTGCTCTCAGACCTTGTACTAGTAGGTCTGCTGGTATTTTGTCCATCACAATGGCTTGTACTTGACAGACGTACCTGCCTAAACGTACTGATGGCTGTACCACCTGGTAGACTTGAGGTCCTGTATCTGTTAGAAACCCAGAGAAGTTGATTGTCGTCTTGGCTACAGTCCATAATTATAGTTCATCTGCCAACTTTTTAGTGACATATATTCTCTGAGACCCTTGGTCAAACAACCCACGGGTATGGACCTTGGCCCTCTTATTCTGGATGGTAATTTGTGCAGTAGGCAGAGTCGCATTACTTTTGGACTCTGCTGCTTGGACACTGATTTTTTGTTGCAACTTGCAAAACTGTACTTTGGTGGGAATGCTATCTTCCACCTTGGGTCTTGAATACGTTAATTTCGTATATTTGCACAGTGCTGCATGGTGTTTACCTCTTCTACACCTGTTGCAGGTGTTGAATTGGGTATCCCAATAGTCTATGTTGTGTGACTTGAGACACCTTGAACATCTCCGTAATTCCTGGAGTCGCTTAATACAAGTGTCCCTGTCTGGATAATTAGCACAACGGTATGTTGAATGTTTCTCTTTGCAGAACATACATGTCCCACAGCCTACTGCACGCTTGGAAGTTACTGGTTTGGGTGAACTAGTAACAGTAGGCTTGGAGGATTCTGCTGCATTGTCAGATTTTCTCCAACTTGATGTGAGAGTACTTGGCTGATGTTTATTTGGGGTAGTTGTTTTACCCTTTAATTAACTATTATTTTCTATTTCTGAAGGCTCGCAAGAGGCTTTAACTTCCTCATTTGCACGTCGTTTGTTTATGATGGAATGCAAACCTTCAATGATGTCCTGTTATGTCAGGATGGTGTTATGTTGATGTGCTTATAACTCATCTAGTATATCGCTGGAAAATTTTCGTTGAAGGACTACTTTGGTCATCCATTCACTAGTGGTTATATCAACCTTAAGACTGAATGTTCTTAGTAGTGACTCAAACTCCATGCTGAAGGATTGTAATGAGTCAGCAGTCTGACCAGGTTGAGGTAAGTCCAGCAATTGTAGTACTAGAAGTATGACAGTTTTCTCATTGCCAGCATTATCCCTAGGAAGCTGGACTGGGAAATTAGTGCTCTCGCTATTTTCATTTACATTTTCTACTTTGGTTCAGCTTCACCTTTAATTTCAGTTTGGAGGCATGTTAACGTAGTAGCCTCAGGTATTAGGTTTTCAGAATCCACAGAGACTGTGGATACATTGTCTGAGAACTGTTTAATTTCTGGTGGTATAATACTGGATGATACTGTAGTGGGTGAGGCTTTATCCTCGTTGGTTAAAGGATCTAATCTGGCTTGACATTTATTCTCAAATAGATCCAGATAATCCGTAATATTATTTACTTTCTTTGATGTACTGGCTATTTGTTCTGATTCAATAATCCTGTGTAAGTGCTCCAACCTGACTTGAGTTTCTTCTTCATATTGTGCTAGGTCAGACATAATGTCGTCTATTTCTGTTTCTGATAAGTTGGTGTTGGCAAGTTCAGCCACATATTTTGCTATTTGGCATTTGATTTGCTCAAATTTACCTGCAGCTGCTTGATAATAGCTTCCCAGGTCAGCATAATCAACTGAAGATTGTTGTGACAAATCTTCACATTTCTTGATCTGTCTTTTTAAGTGGCCTTTAAGACCTGCAAGGGTTCTTTTCATTCTTCCTGCAGTATCCATACTGGCTAGCTGGATAAACCTTGTGGGACTTGTACTTGGGTTGCTCATAATGCTGAACAAATACTGATGGAGTAGCCTATGGGTAAAATTCTTCACTCACTAGGCTATAATCCTACCTCTACTAGAAGTTAGCAACTTAAAATTAATACACATAATATATATATATATATATATATATATATATATATATATATATATATATATATATATATATATATATATATATATATATATATATATATATATATATATATATATATATATACAATCATACACACTAATGATTTGAGTGATAAACCAGTGTCACTGGAAGTACCTTTAGGTTAGCTCCTCAATTATCACCCTAGGATGGTATAGACACTAATTAATCACTCATGGGTGTAATGATCATAAGTACATTATTATATATACACAACTCAACTCGAGCTGATAACAATTACACCCAAAATAGGGTCTGCACCATTCATTAATGGTGCTAGGTTGTTTAATATAGTACAACTAGACTATGGTAATAAATGGGACTAAGATGAACAATAAATAGTTCAATTAGTCAATGGTAATAGGGGACTAGGTTATTAATGAACATTAGTCAATGTATATCCTACCCTGTTGTGGGTTGGCAATTGGTAAACATTGTATTGAGAACACTAGTGCAATATATATTAAATAATTATCTATTTAAGAGAAATAATATACACAATTATTAATGATAGCCTCTTAATTAGCCACTACAATCTTCTAATGTTATCTAGAAGTATTAAATATTATTAGTGACCACGCAAAATTAACACCACAAAATTCGTGGATAATCTCTCGTGAAATTAACACCACAAAATCCGTGAATAATCTTGCTAGGGCACAGCCACTAATTTGGCTGACTTTAAAATAAGCGCTGCCACTTCACGGAATAACATCCCACCAAATCGGTGGTTGACCATGAAACCGTTGATGAGGCTGGACTGAGCTGAAGGGTTCGTGAGCTTGCTCCAGGCTACGCTGCCGGTCTTTGACTGGCGATGTATTGTTATTGTATAAATTGCACTAGTACCAGTGTATTTAATGAATCCACTGGTTAACTGGTTCATCCAGTACCAAGATGACCTATCAAAGGTCATCTTTGTACATAGATGACACTAGAATCTAATCTATTAGATTAAACTAGATAGATGAAACCCACTAGAATCTTAGGTACAAAGAATCAATCATCCAGCTCGAAGATGACCATACAATGTGGGAACCGACCTGTGAGATTTATATTTATTTAATTTATATGAATTTATATAGAATTTATATTTACGTTAATTTATATATTTCGATTGCAATTTGTATGATGTTAAGTGGACTGTATTTCTGCAATACTTCTCACGAATTGATCGTTACACATTAGGGGGGGTTTATATTAAATTTATATATATGCAGCCAATCAAACTACAGTATTAAACTACGTATATTAATGAAATAGGAGGTGCCTTATCCTATTGTACAGCAAGCTTAGTCCACCAGGTATGACTGAGATGTAGACACCAAATTATCCTCGTGAGAGGCTAGCTTCCATCACCCCAAGTAACTGATGTACCAAGATTAATTCTTGCTTCCTCTTCTTGTTCCTGTGAAAGGGCACTAGCTGTAAAGCCAGAATCCTAATATATGACAGCTATATCAGAGAAAACACTGTATATTATTAGATAAGGATCAAGGCTTAATTTCCTGTGTTGAGTCGATCGTTCGTGTTCTAACCGGAAATAATCCTATCTAACATAACATTACTGGCCAATAATGACTTAGATAATATTTTGGAAAGACACTTCCCTTGTGGTTGTTGACAGCGTGTTGATGATGGTAGAGCACCAATAGATTTGATCTCCACAACACTGCGTCCAAGAGAAATTACAGGAGCTGAACTCGCTCCAACGACTCTGGTCTAAACAAACAATGGCTGACCTCCTCACCACTATTGACGCTCCTGGCTCACTTTGTCCAGATGTCAATAAGTGATAGAAGGGTCACATTTACTCTATTTTGGTACTGATAATTAAGTTAATTCAAATCAGATGTTTTTATGATATTAAAAGTCCAAAGACTACTGTATTTAAGAACAATTCCCAACAGAATAGCTGTTGAATTTATAGTACTATGTGGCAATGATATCCCATTTTCAATTGACGGAAAACTCCACTAGAAGCTACATTTTCTATGGGTTAACTTGTGTATACAACACAGCAGCAATATTATCTGCCTATTGTATGTAATATTATTAAATGGTGCCAGGTTTTCCGGCAAACATCGGTACTGGTGCAGTCATTGGGAGGACTAACCCTTCATACAAACTGCAACTACTATCAAGAAGAAGAAGAAGAAGTAGATGAGTTGCTTTGTCGATCAGTTTGTGTCATGATTGGAGTTTGGTCATTATTAAAACTAATGTATTAAGAACTAATATGTCCATAGTAAATTGTTGAAAATGAATCTTTTGTTTCTATCTTCATTGTGACATATTAAACATTTATGTTTATTAATGAATTTACTTGAAATCTCTCTCTCTCTCTCTCTCTCTCTCTCTCTCTCTCTCTCTCTCTCTCTCTCTCTCTCTCTCTCTCTCTCTCTCTCTCTCTCTCTCTCTCTCTCTCAAGAGAGAGAGAGAGAAGGTTCAGAGGTATGCCACCAGACTAGTACCCGAGCTGAGGGGTATGAGCTATGAGAGAGACTATGGTAACTAAACCTGAAGTTGCTGAAAGAAGAGTTAGGAGTGACAAGCTACTACTGTGTGGCTGTGAGTGGCATGTCATACACAGACCCAAATGCTCATCCCAACCCTTCCTCCCCCCCCCCCCCATTCTGACCCTATCACCCCTACCCCATTCCCACCATGTCCCCCCTCCCCTTTATCCCCCTCCCCCTTCATCCCATACCTTCCCTATCCATCCTCCCCCTCACCCCGGATCCTCCATGTCACTCCCTATCTCCTTAACCCACACCCTACCTGTCCCCCCTTCCCTTGCAGCACCATCCCACACCCCAAAATCTTCTGAGACCTTGCAAACCACCTCACAGATCTTCTCACCCAGAGAACAGCTTTTCACACCAGCAGAATGCTTGCCAAAAAGGGGACTAGAAAATGAACGGAAGAAAGTGAGCTTCAAGGCAATGTACACTAACATAGATGGGATTACAAATAAAACAAGTGAACTCGGAGAATGGGCACTAGAAGAAAATCCAGACATAATAGCACTCACAGAAACAAAGCTAACGAAAACCATAACAAACGTAGAGTTTCCACAGGACTACTATGTAGTGAGGAAAGAGAGAGAAGGGAGAGGAGGAGGTGGTGTAGCTTTACTGATAAGAAAAGGTTGGAGTTTTGAAGAGATGGTTAATCAGAACTGTGAAGGTTTCAGTGACTACATATCAGGCACCATAGTAACTGGAGGACAGAAAATTATAGTAGTAGTCATATAGAACCCCCCCTCCCCCCCCCCACCGAACGACAGAAGACCCAGACAAGAATATGATAGAAACAACATGGCCACCATCAATATAATAGACAGAGCAGTTTCTGTGGCTAGCAGGAACAGATCCAGACTACTAATCATGGGAGACTTCAACCATGGGAAGATAGATTGAGGGAACAGAGACCTACATAGAGGACCAGACACATGGAGAGCTAAGCTGCTGGACGTGGCATCAAGAAACTTTCTAAGTCAACATGTCAAGGGACCGACAAGAATGAAAGGAGAGGATGAACCAGCCTTGCTTGATCTGATATTTACCCTAAATGAGTCGGATATAAGGGAAGTCAAGTTGGAAGCTCCTCTGGGAATGAGTGATCATAGTGAATTGAGCTTTGAGTACCTGGTTGAGATAGGAATTATCTCCCCCAAAAAAGAACTGGGAAACAAGGGCTGGCGTACAGAAAGGGAAACCATGAGGAGATGAATAAATTCCTAAGGGATATACAATGGGACACAGAACTCAGAACCAAGTCCGTACAAGACATGATGAGCTAAGTCACCCAAAAGTGTCAGGAGGCTGTAATCAGGTTTGTCCCAGCCCAACAGGAAAAAACAGAGAAGCAAAACAAGAATCCATGGTTTACAAGGGAATGTATGAAAGCAAAGGAGCTGAACAAAAGGGCATGGAGGAACTTCCGTAATAACAGAACACCTGAAAGTAGAGAGAGATACCAGAGAACCAGGAACGAGTATGTTAGTGTGAGAAGAGCAGCTGAGAAAAGGAATGAAAATAATATAGCTAACAAAGCCAAGACCGAACCAAATCTACTCCACAGTCACATCAGGAGGAAGACAACAGTGAAGGAACAGGTGATGAAACTTAGGCTGAGAGAGGACAGGTACACAGAGAATGACAAAGAGGTGTGTGAGGAACTCAACAAAAGGTTCCAGGAGGTCTTTACAATTGAACAAGGAGAAGTCACGGCGCTAGGAGAGGTGGCAGCAAACCAGGCGACCTTGGAAAGGTTCGAAATTACAAGTGATGAGGTCAAGAAGCACCTATTGGATCTGGACGTGAGAAAAGCTGTTGGGCAGGACGGAATCTCACCATGGGTATTGAAAGAGTGTGCAGGAGCATTTTGTTTGCATCTTTCCTTAGTGTATAGTAGGTCACTGAAAACGGGAGACCTACCAGAAATATGGAAGATGGCTAATGTCGTCCCAATATACAAAAAGGATGACAGACAAGTGGCACTGAACTACAGGCCAGTGTCCTTAACTTGTATACCATGCAAGGTGATGGAGAAGAATGTGAGAAAAAACCTAGTAACACATCTGGAGCGACGAGACTTCGTGACACCCCATCAACATGGGTTCAGGGAAGGTAAATCTTGCCTTACACTCTTAATAGAATTCTACGATCAAGTGACAAAGATTAAGCAAGAAAGAGAAGGATTGGTGAACTGTATTTTTTTGGACTGTTGGAAAGCCTTTGACACAGTACCCCATAAAAGGATGATGCATAAGCTGGAGAAACAGGCAGAAGTATGAACTTGATGATGAGAGTCGATTCATCACAACGTTTACGACACATCGAGGTCTGTATAGGTACAAGCGCCTGAGTTTTGGTATTAACAGTGCTGCTGAGGTATTCCAGCATATCATCAGCCAGGTATTGCAAGATATACCTAATGCTGACAACATGTCTGATGACATCATTGTTTATGGCCGTACCCAAGCTGAACACGACAAAGCTCTTCGTGCAACATTGCAACGCTTACGAGAAAAGAATTTGACGCTAAGCCGAGCAAAGTGTGAGTTCAATCAACATAAAATTGAATTCTTTGGACATGTACTTAGTGATAAAGGTCTGTATCCAGATCCTAAGAAAGTTGCAGATATCAAGAATGCTGCACCTCCTTCAACATCCACTGAAGTACATAGTTTTCTGGGAATGGCAAACTACTGTTCTCGCTTCATTCCAGATTTTGCTACTATTACGAAGCCTCTACGTGAGCTCCTGAAGAAAAATGCATCATGGTACTGGAGCGATATCGAGCAAAATGCATTTAATGCTGTGAAAGATGCATTAGTAGAGAATGCGACTGCTGCATACTTTGATCCATCAATGGACACTGAGTTAACAGTGGATGCTAGTCCTGTTGGTTTAGGTGCTGTGTTAGCCCAACACAAACCTGGTCAACCAGATTCCAGAGTAGTAATTGCCTATGCCAGCCGTTCTCTTACAGATGTTGAGCAACGATACAGTCAGACAGAGAAGGAAGCTCTTGCTCTTGTATGGGGGCTGTGAACACTTCAATGTGTATCTGCTTGGTGCTTCCTTTACCACGATAGTCACTGACCACAAACCGTTGGAGACCATCTTCAATAATCCAAAGTCCAAACCACCAGCTCGCATTGAGAGATGGGCTCTTCGTCTGCAACCATACAACTTTACGGTGAAATACAAGCCGGGTGCAGGCAATCCCGCTGATTACATCAGTCGGCATCCTGCCAACAGTTTCACCATCACCAAGCATCAGCAAGTTGCCGAGGAATATGTACACTCTGTAACCTGTGATGCAGTCCCCCAAGGCTCTCACTCTTGATGAAATCCGTACTGCAACCCTAGAGGATCCAACACTGCAAGCAACAGTGGATGCATTGACCAAGAAAAAGTTTCCACGCATCCCACCCTCAGGAGTTGACCAAGATGCTGTCATGTTCACAGAAAATGGTACCATCCGTTTTCTATGTGCGGCGGCTGGACGCCACTAGAGAGAGAGAGAGAAGACGTAAACAAGAGCACACAGGACGCTACCAGCTTGGGAGCTACTCTATCATGTAGTTATTTTAGTATTAAAATCAGTAACCAGGAATGACTTTACATCAACCTTACTACCAAGACTATCTCAGCTACACACAGACACCACAGATGCATTCAAAGCACTTGAACGCATCCAGACAGAATTAAGTGTTACGCAACAACACGACACCGTGCTGCAAGGTACTCGTATCGTCATTCCAGCTGTTCTCCAGCAACGTGCTCTGAAGCTTGCACATCAAGGACACCAAGGTCTTGTAAGGACCAAACAGCTGCTACGAGAAAAGGTGTGGTTTCCTGGCATTGATCGTCAAGCTAAGGACATGCATGATGCCTGTGTCCCTTGCCAAGCTGCAGTAGATACTTCAAGACCAACACCTCTACAACCTTCACCACTACCTGCTGCACCATGGATGGAAGTATCGATGGATTTCTGTGGACCGCTACCAACTGGAGAGTACTTGATGGTAGTCATTGATGATCACTCACGTTATCCAGAAGTAGAAATCATCACTTCCACATCTGCAAAGATGTGGAAGTGAAAAGATCTTTTCAAACTTTGGCATTCCTGAAGTTGTCAAGACGGACAATGGACCACCATTTAATGGACAAAACTTTGTCAACTTTGCTGAGCATATTGGATTCAAACACCGCCGTGTGATGCCACTACATCCACAAGCAAATGGAGAAGTCGAGAGATTCATGCAACCTCTCATGAAAGCTGTACGCTGTGCTCATGCCGAAGGACGATCCTGGAAACAAGCTATGTATGCTTTTCTCAGGAACCACCGTGCAACACCGCATGGAACACTGGGCAAGTCGGCTGGCGAACTTTTATTTGGACGTCCTATGAGAATCGCACTACCTGTCATGCCAGCCAAAGTAACGGATAAACGTCTCGCTCAGAAGGATGCACTAGCCAAGGGCAAAATGAAAATTGCTCATGATCAACGTGCAAAGGAACAATTCATAAAGGTTGGAGACACTGTTCTAGTTAAAAAGAAAAAAGAGGGAAAGTTAGATATGTCGTATGATACAAAACCATATAAAGTGATTAGTGTAAAAGGAACTATGGTAACAGCGAGTAATAGAGATCATAGTATAACACGTAATATGGCTTATTTCAAAGTGATTCCAACTAGTGTAGAAAATGATGAAGTGCAAAGTCGTGCAAAAGAAAAAGAAAAAATGAGTTATAACTCGATAAACAATTCATCGAGGGATATTCTTGTACTTAAGGACTCTCGTCCAAAACGTCATGTTAAACGCCCTACACGATATGATGATTAATTGTGTTACTATGTAATGCAAAGTATTTACTTGTTATGCTAAACTAAATTTAATATTGTTTGAATAATGCAGATCTCTCATTCAATATTTTGTAACTTTGTATTACAGTTTCTTTCATGTTTGTTTAACATTGCATATGTATTTTTAACATTGAAATCCTTTGTGGTAAAGTTGTTTAAATTCTTTGTGTGTTTAATTAATGTTAAATGTATGCAATATCTCTTGATATGTTAATAACTTACTTTGTGTCAATAACTTTGCTTTGTGCTACAAGCATGGTAGACATCCTGTATTCATTCTTTTTAAAGAAAAGGAGGGATGTCATGTTCACAGAAAATGGTACCATCCGTTTTCTATGTGCGGCGGCTGGACGCCACTAGAGGAGGTAAACAAGAGCGCACAGGACGCCTGCCAAGCTTGGGAGCCATAGTCATGTAATCGTTTATAAGTATTAAAGTCAGTAACCAGGAATGACTTTACATCAACCTTACTACAAAGACTATCTCAGCTATATACAGACACCAGAAATACCACCCCTGAAACTCTACAAGAATTTAGGCTCCAGGTAGAGTCTCTAATTAAAGCTCTATGTGTCAAATCAGATGTACCTAAAGCAGAGTGGGTATTGAAATTAGAAATGCAGAGTAAGTTTCCTAAGGAGATTCTAGCATCCATCTGTTCCCATTATAGAACAGATATCCTATCCTTAGATGAGATTTTCTAGGGATTAAGGATAACAGTTAATCGACTGAGAGCTCATGAGAAAATAATATCTAACACTGACAAATCATCCACTGATAAACTAGTCAAATCCAAAGGTACCTCCAAACAGCCTAACAAGTCTAAAACAGCTGCTTCCACTCCCAAATGGAAGAATACTACAGTAGGTACCTACACTATCAGCCCCTCCAATAAACAGCCCTTCCATGGTCACAAACAACCCAGTGACAAACATGGGTTGTTTGGATGCTTTATTTTTGATCCATGACTTCTAGAAAGTCTTGGATCCCGTTGAGTGCATTCTTATGCTTGTTGTGTGGCTGGCAGACGAGAGATAGCGTTTGGCATTTCTGTTGCTTTAGGTACGAGCATATTATAATGAGGTGAGGGAGTGGGAAAAGTTGCTTGCTAAGTTTACAATAGTATCGGGTTACAAGTGACATTGTTTTGTGCGTTTTCTGTGATGCCTGGAGTTGCATTAGAACCTGATACAGGGTGGACTGTGTACAATGGATTATTAGGTGTTAAAAAAAAAAAATATTGTGAATTATTATTTGAGATATATACAAGAGTTGTTACATTCTTGTACAGCCACTGGTACGCGTAGCGTTTCGGGCAGGTCCCTTGAAGAATCGTTGTTACAACCAAGTACACATTTTACTGGTGCGTTAAACAGAGGCTACAGTTAAGGATTTGCGCCCAGTAAATCCTCCCCGGACAGGATACGAACCCATGACAAAGCGCTCACGGAAGGCCAGGCGAGTGTCTTACCACTACACCACGGAGACTATTACAGAAATAATAATTCAACACCCCCAGGTGTTAAATGAGCTTTAATAATAATTAACAATTAGTTTAGAGTTGGTTGCTAAGGGAAACATTGATTGGTTTGAAGAGATGGGAAGTTTATAGCAGGACTGCATTGCGAGTAAGGATTTTTGAAAGTATTATAATTCATTGTGCCGGGGGACAGACAGCCAAAATGTATTTATTCACGTTAGGCTTATATTGAGGTCCCTTTTTCCCCAATGCCAAATTACATACCCCTCATGGATACAATCCCACAACAAGCTGCCTAACCTGTCAAACTGACAGCACGAGGCTTCAGGCTGACCTGGACAAACTAAGGGAATGGTCCAACAAATGGCTGTTAGAGTTTAACCCGAGCAAATATATAGTAAGGAAGATAGGTGTAGGGAGCAGAAGGCCAGATATAAGATACCATTTGGGAGATGAAATTCTTCAAGACTCGGAGAGCAAGAAAGACCTGGGGGAATGGTATTGGTCGACACACTATAGGAATCTGATCCAACTACCAGATGGGTGAACCCATGTGTGGTGTTTGTTCAACCCAACAATGTTTGTTTCATGTAAAAATGTAAATAATCGTAAATGTTTCATATGCCTCAAGAAAGATAGGAATATAAGTTTATTGTAAACACTTTACCATAGACATATTTAAAGCTATAATGAAGACACATGTTTCTTAATCACCGAGTCCTGACCGCACACAGATTGATCGATAGAGGAACTCTCTCATAACAATGTTTATTTCGTGTAAATTCGTTAATAATCATGAATATTTTATGTCTTAAGAAATATTGATATATTAGCTTCATTTTAAATACTTTACCATATAAATGTTTAAAGCTCAAGTGAAGATACATAAGTTTTTATAGTGGCGTTCGGCAGCTTGTCGGTAATGGACGCTTTCGCACTAGCTGATATATTGTGAAACAAATGTACGCTAATAAAGCCTAAAATAGTATATGCCTTCAGAAAGATCGAGATATAAACGTTGTTGTGAGTGCACCAAAGGAACTTTATCTTGTTGGGGAAAAAGATATATCAATTTTAAAATAAGTCCCCACAGCGACTCTCGCCCCATCTATTGGAGATGCTGTTGATCTAATGACCCAAAACTACTCAAAGCCTCCTAGCATTACGTAAGTATTGAAGAAAATATGATATATATACTCACTATAATGTTGGAACTGCATGCAAAATATGAGAAAACCTAATTTTCATCAGAAATAATATCATTTCATAATGAAACGCAAAAACAACTTTATCTCTGACTTTCTTATAACATATACAAATATAAGCTTTATTTATGAATCTCTATTAATTAAACCATATATTTGAGACCATGTATGGTTCGGTGTGCCATGCACGAAAAGACTTCGGAGATTTTATATAAGTACAGTACATGGTAGCGAATGCATACCAACAAATAACGATTACAATCTATATAACAAAACTATGGTCCTATGGAGTCGATTTAACTTCCAGATGTAT
>WNGS01010520.1:16302-29062 GCA_020271785.1 Procambarus virginalis
TCTCTGACCCAACTTGGTTCACCTCTGCTCCGGTTTGGTCCAACTCTGTCCTGTTTAGGTTCTCTCCGGACCGAGCGGGACGAGGCTGACCCATGTACAACAACCGGCCAATTAGAACACCCCAGCCAGGGGTCCCAACAACCCCCCCCCCTTGCAATAACCGCTGGGGGTGACCAAGGAAACAATACAAGAGCCGTGTTAGGCTTGCAAGATACATTGACCTGTTTTACAGTTCATTTACAAGACAAAACCCCAAACAGCTCCTAATAGTTCACAAAAATAGATACTCTTTGTTGTAAATGAGAAAATGGGCAAATAATCTTTTGTATATATCTCAAGCTGTCTGTTAAGATATCTATTAAGATGTCTACGACGACCAAAGCTGGAAGCAGTTCCTACTGGTGGGGTGATAGCCACTTGAGTATCTTTACACAGACACGGGACCAAGAGGGAAGAGAAGGGAACTATCAAGGGGGAAAGCGCCCAGCCATTACGGCTAAATAGCACTTGGAGGGGTCAGGATAAGGATTAGGGATGGGACGGCGGGGGGGGGGGGGGTGGAATGGTGCCCAACCCCTTGTGGACGGTCGGGGATTGAAACGCCGACGTGCATGAAGAGAGACCGTCGCTCTACCGTCCACCGCTAAGTTAGTGACATAAGAGAGTAGGGTTGATGTTGTTGTGTACCCGTAGGTACACCACCGGAAATCGAACCCGGGATCTTATGACTACGACTCCCTGAGCTGTGAGACCCTGTGTGTATCACGTGACCGCCGGCACCGCGCGAGAGAGAAGGCACCAATCAGAGGACGCTGGTGTGAATAACCCAGTGATGCCAGGCTGGGCGTCTCTTGTTACCTGGCTACCGGCTCCAACTTAACACAGGTACCTTGGGAAGGAAAGGTAGAGGGGGTAACACCACTGTGGTACCTAGGGAGCTGTACCTTAGCTAACCCCTCACGGTGGGGTACATGGACAGGTGTTGTCTCTTCCCGTCCCATTCCCCTCTGTCCGTCTCCCTCCCCTCTCATCGCTGGAACAGTGGCGGTAAACAACATATTTATGTAGAGTAGAGGCGGTGGGGGAGGGTAGGTCACCCTACCTTCCCCACCACACACACTCTCCCACACCCCTCTTCTCCCCTGCAAACACCCCATCAACTGTCCTTCCCCCTGGTTGATTACCTGGTTGATGGGGTTCTGGGAGTTCTTCTACTCCCAGCCCGCCCGAGGCCAGGCTCGACTTGTGAGAGTTTGATCCACCAGGCTGTTGCTGGAGCGGCCCGCAGGCCCACATACCCACCACAGCCCGGCTGATCCGGACTTCTCTTAGAAAACAGTCCAGTTTTCTCTTGAAGATGTCCACGGTTGTTCCGGCAATATTTCTTATAGTCGCTGGGAGGACGTTGAACAACCGCGGACCTCTGATGTTTATACAGTGTTCTCTGATTGTGCCTATGGCACCTCTGCTCTTCACTGGTTCAATCTTGCATTTTCTTCCATATCGTTCACTCCAGTACGTTGTTATTTTACTGTGTAGATTTGGGACCTGGCCCTCCAGTATTTTCCATGTGTATATTTTTGGTATCTCTCTCGTCTCCTTTCTAGAGAGTACATTTGGAGAGCTTTGAGACGATCCCAATAATTTAGGTGTTTTATCTCGTCTATGCGTGCCGTATATGTTCTCTGTATTCCCTCTATTTCAGCAATCTCTCCTGCTTTGAAGGGGGAAGTGAGTACTGAGCAGTACTCGAGACGGGACAACACAAGTGACTTGAAGAGTACAACCATTGTGATGGGATCCCTGGATTTGAAAGTTCTCGTAATCCATCCGATCATTTTTCTGGCTGACGCAATATTTGCTTGGTTATGCTCCCTAAACGTTAGATCGTCGGACATCATTATTCCCAAATCCTTGACATGCTGTTTTTCTACTATGGGAAGATTCGATTGTGTTTTGTACCCTGTATTATGTTTCAGATCCTCATTTTTGCCGTACCTGAGTACCTGAAATTTATCACTGTTAAACATCATGTTATTTTCTGCTGCCCAATCGAAAACTTTGTTGACATCTGCTTGTAGTTTTTCAATGTCTTCAGCAGAGGTAATTTTCATGCTGATTTTTGTGTCATCTGCAAAGGATGACACGAAGCTGTGACGTGCATTTTTGTCTATATCTGATATGAGAATAAGGAACAGTAGCGGTGCAAGGACTGTACCTTGAGGTACAGAGCTTTTAACTGCGTTGGACTCGATTTTATCTGATTGACTGTTACTCTTTGTGTTCTGTTCGACAGGAAATTGAGTATCCAGCGTCCTACTTTACCAGTTATTCCCATTGACCTCATTTTGTGTGCTATCACCCCATGGTCACATTTGTCGAAAGCCTTTGCAAAGTCTGTGTATACAACATCTGCATTTTGCTTTTCTTCTAGAGCTTCTGTGATTTTGTCATAGTGGTTGAGTAACTGTGACAGACAGGATCTTCCCGCTCTAAATCCATGTTGTCCTGGGTTGTGTAGCTCATTATTTTCCATAAAACTAGAAATTTGATTTCTAATCACTCTTTCAAACACTTTTATTATGTGTGATGTTAGTGCAACTGGTCTATATTTTTTTGCCAAGGCTTTACTCCCCCCCTTGTGCAACGGAGCTATATCTGCAGATTTAAGTGCTGCTGGTATCTCCCCTGTATCCAGGCTCTTTCTCCATATTACGCTGAGCGCTCGCGCTATTGGTACTTTACATTTCTTTATGAATATTGAATTCCATGAGTCAGGCCCAGGAGCTGAGTGCATAGGCATATTGTCAATTTCTCTTTCAAAGTCTTCCGAGTTCGTGTTAATATCCGTTATATTATCTGCAGCTTGAATGTCGTGCACAAAGAAGCTGTCTGGGTCATCAACTTTCATTTTGTTTATTGGTGCGCTAAACATAGCCTCATACTGGCTTCTTAGAATTAACTAATCTCTTTGTTGTCCTCTGTGTACGTACCTTCATTTGCAATTAACGGTCCAATACTGGTCGAGGTTTTTTATTTTGATTTTGCGTATGTGAAAAATATTTTGGATTTTTCTTTATCTCTTGTATAGCTTTCTGTTGCAATTCCATTTCCTCAGACTCATATGATCGCTTCAACGTTTGTTCTATTTCTTTGATCTCTCTGCTTAGGTTTATTTTCCTTGCTTGTGATAGTTGTGTCTGCCGAAGCATTTCCGTTATTTTTTTCCTTTTCCTGTACAATCGTCTGCGTTCTCTTTCTAGAGTGGTCCTCTTTCTGCCCCTCCTCACAGGCACGTGCTTCAAGCAGACCTTGTAAGCTTCAGCTGTCAGTTGAGCTATTCCCTGTGTGGGAGTTTTGTCGCTTAAGACCGTCTCCCATTGAATGTTTGCAAGGTCTACATTTATTTTTTCCCAGTTGATCCTCTACTTGTTGAAATTGAATTGACTGAATACTCCTTCTCGCTTGTTGGGTCTCTTGGACCTTCTACCGTTATTTATGCTAGTTCGCACTTCAGTGAGCTTATGGTCTGAGTATGATGTATCTGAGATTGTAATGTCTCTGATTAGTTCATCATTGTTTGTGAATAACAAGTCTAGTGTGTTTTCGTTCCTAGTTGGTTCTGTAATCTGTTGATTGAGCGAGAATTTGTCACAGAATCTCAAAAGTTCTCTGACCTGTGGTTGGTTATTTCCCGGGTCATTCCCTGCTATGATATTTGTGTTTGCCATTCTCCATCTTAGACTCGGTAAATTGAAATCTCCAAGGAAGATAATATCTGGAGCTGGGTTTGCTAGGTTATCAAGTATGTTCTCTATTTTGTGCATCTGCTCTGTGAATTCCTCAACCGTTGTATCTGGCGGTTTATATATTAGAATAATAATTAGGTTTAGTTTCTCTACCTTAATTCCAAGTACCTCTACCACCTCATTAGTTGAGTTTAATAGTTCTGCGCATACCAGGTCTTCTTTAATATACAGACCTACTCCTCCGTTTGGCCTAGTTTTTCTAGTTTTCCCCCCACTCTAACCATCTCCCCAATACCCCCCATCATCTCCCCCTCTCCTACCTAAGCCACACCGCACCCTCGACCGTACAGGCAAAACAAAGGTAAACAGGTATCCCGGTTATCAGTGTGGGTGGCTACTCTCCAGGTAACTTGAGCGAGAGTATCCTATAAGTAATTTACGTACGCCAAAAGTGTACTTTTCTTCCGCATGTCATCCACAAGTTTGTTAACGGAGCTAATTGCCCTCTGGGGGTCCTATTACTGCTAATTACACCGAGAGGAACACATTAAACATCCTATGTATGCCTCAAGAGAGACTTGTGCACATTTAGAAGCACTAATTGGACACTTTCAGAAACAGTTGGGTATATTTTGAAGCTCTTGGATACTTTCAGAAACAGTTGGGTATATTTTGAAGCTCTTGGACACTTTCAGAAACAGTTGGGTATATTTAGAAGCTCTTGGATACTTTCAGAAACAGTTGGGTATATTTTGAAGCTCTTGGATACTTTCAGAAACAGTTGGGTATATTTTGAAGCTCTTGGACACTTTCAGAAACAGTTGGGTATATTCAGAAGCTCTTGGACACTTTCAGAAACAGTTGGGTATATTCAGAAGCTCTTGGACACTTTCAGAAACAGTTGGGTATATTCAGAAGCTCTTGGACACTTTCAGAAACAGTTGGGTATATTCAGAAGCTCTTGGACACTTTCAGAAACAGTTGGGTATATTCAGAAGCTCTTGGGCACTTTCAGAAACAGTTGGGCACAATACAAAAACACGGGTCCCTTTAAGACAGCAGTGGGTGCCCTGGGAAACTGTGGCTCACCTGGGGGGCCCAGTAGTGGTGTAGGTGGTGTTAGTGGGAGCGGCCTGTGGTCACTCTGGCGAGTGACCGTCACCAGGGGTTTGTCCTCCTAATATTTACTGAACTTTATACGTCTCTCTCTCTATCTCTCCCCCTCTCTCTCTCTCTCCTTACCTATGTTACTTTTCCAGATCTATCCATTCTTTTCTCCCTCTTCCTTTCCATATTTACCTGTCACTCATCCACTCCTCGCCCTATTCTCTCTCTCTTCCGTATTTGGTTCCCCTTCTACACCATCTCTACCTGTCTCTCTCACTCCCCCCCTCCTCTCTCACCTTCAACATAACAAGCAGCAAGACTGGCCAGTCACACACACAGTCAAGACCTCGGAGGACCTCTTAAATGGAGTGGAAACTAGTGGTATTTGCCAGGGGGCTAATCCCCCCCCCCCTCCCGGCCTCCCATACCGCCTGTTAAAACCAGCCCGGCGCCCCTCCCCCCAATTAGCCGAGTTGCAATTACAGAGACATACACCAATTACCAGCTTGAAAATAATCGGTCCGTGTAGCTTAAGATTTCCAATTATGTTTGAGGCTTCTTATTGGCGAGTCTTGCGGGCGTTCTTAACAAGGCGAACGATGGTGCTGCACTTAAGGCAGTTTTTTCCGTCTTTTGGGCTTCATTTGCAATAGGACAGGAAGCTTTGAAGCTTTTTGGGGTCCAGGGAGGCCTAGGGAGGGGGGGTTATCTTGAGATGATTTCGGGGCTTTAGTGTCCCCGCGGCCCGGTCCTCGACCAGGCCTTCATCCCTAGGAAGCAGCCCGTGACAGCTGACTAACACCCAGGTACCTATTTTGCTACTAGGTAACAGGGGCATAGGGTGAAAGAAACTCTGCCCATTGTTTCTCGCCGGCGCCTGGGATCGAACCCAGGACCACAGGATCACAAGTCCAGCGTGCTGTCCGCTCGGCCGACCGGCTCCGTCCGGGGTGGGGCAACTGTCTGGCCAAATTGACATTCGAAAAAATTGTCTGGCTTGCCCTTGGGCAATTAATATATTTGTAATTTTTAATTTTTTGACGAAAGAGAATAAAATGGATTATTAAAGTAGTCTGTTTAGGAAACCAATAACTCTTCTGATTTATTTGAAAGGGTTCAGCTCTAGGAATTATATTATTAATAACTAGTAATTACGAAGAAGTGAAATTAATGAATTAGTAACAATATTAACGAATTTTTTTGAGGAAAAAGGAGTCTTGTTGCTTATTTATGAGCATATTTATTATTTTATTATTAATAAAAGTATACCAGAGAGAGACTGAAATTAAAGAAATTTTTTAGAAAGCCTGGTACGAAATGTTCGCGTTCTTAACAAGACAATTGAAAAATAATATAATTTATAAAGTGTTTTACCTTATAACATGAACGGCGAACGTAAAATTATAAGCATTTGTTCACATTATCAAAAAAATAAAAACCGGATTTTTTTTTTTAACTCTGAGTGAGACTTTTTTTTAAACATTAACGATGACGTATTATGCACCGGGCTGGTACTGGTACTGGTGCAGGTACTGGTACTGGTGCAGGTACCGGTACTGGGGCAGGTACCGGTACTGGGGCAGGTACCGGTACTGGGGCAGGTACCGGTACTGGGGCAGGTACCGGTACTGGGGCAGGTACCGGTACTGGGGCAGGTACCGGTACTGGGGCAGGTACCGGTACTGGGGCAGGTACCGGTACTGGGGCAGGTAACGGTACTGGGGCAGGTACCGGTACTGGTGCAGGTACCGGTACTGGGGCAGGTACCGGTACTGGGGCAGGTACCGGTACTGGGGCAGGTACCGGTACTGGGGCAGGTACCGGTACTGGGGCAGGTACCGGTACTGGGGCAGGTACCGGTACTGGTGCAGGTACCGGTACTGGTGCAGGTACCGGTACTGGGGCAGGTACCGGTACTGGGGCAGGTAACGGTACTGGGGCAGGTACCGGTACTGGGGCAGGTACCGGTACTGGGGCAGGTAACGGTACTGGGGCAGGTACCGGTACTGGGGCAGGTAACGGTACTGGTGCAGGTACCGGTACTGGTGCAGGTACCGGTACTGGGGCAGGTAACGGTACTGGGGCAGGTACCGGTACTGGGGCAGGTACCGGTACTGGGGCAGGTACCGGTACTGGGGCAGGTACCGGTACTGGGGCAGGTACCGGTACTGGGGCAGGTACTGGTACTGGTGCAGGTACCGGTACTGGGGCAGGTACCGGTACTGGGGCAGGTACCGGTACTGGGGCAGGTACTGGTACTGGTGCAGGTACCGGTACTGGGGCAGGTACCGATACTGGTGCAGGTACCGGTACTGGTGCAGGTACTGGTACTGGTGCAGGTACCGGTACTGGGGCAGGTACCGGTACTGGGGCAGGTACTGGTACTGGTGCAGGTACCGGTACTGGGGCAGGTACCGGTACTGGGGCAGGTACCGATACTGGTGCAGGTACCGGTACTGGGGCAGGTACCGGTACTGGGGCAGGTACTGGTACTGGTGCAGGTACCGGTACTGGTGCAGGTACCGGTACTGGGGCAGGTACCGGTCCTGGGGCAGGTACCGGTACTGGTGCAGGTACCGGTACTGGTGCAGGTACCGGTACTGAGGCAGGTACCGGTACTGGTGCAGGTACCGGTCCTGGGGCAGGTACCGGTACTGGTGCAGGTACCGGTCCTGGGGCAGGTACCGGTACTGGGGCAGGTACTGGTACTGGGGCAGGTACCGGTACTGGGGCAGGTACTGGTACTGGGGCAGGTACCGGTACTGGGGCAGGTACTGGTACTGGGGCAGGTACCGGAGTTGCACCACCAGTTGCATCAGTGTGTTCACACACTTGACAAAGTTCCTCCCTGAAGAACATTAGAGCCTCGCGTGAACATATATACCGTTAATACTGCCTATTGACTGATTTGTCAGTTAACTTTTTAACTTTAACTTTTTAAGTTAACATTTTTTTCTAAAACTTTTGTTTTAGAAATAGAATGGCTGAGTTGTTGTTGTTGCTTAAGATACGCTACTTGGAACCAAAAGTTCCAAGTAGCACGGGCTATGGTGAGCCCGCAGTAATGGCTGAATTTCAAACCCTCATTTTCTATAATTAACTGCGTTAACCCAGTCACTAACTCATCTTTCTCAATATTTTCTAGTTCTGCTCTCAAGACAAGTTCTTGCCTGCAAAAATGAGCTGCTTTGTAAATCAACAGCAACTGAAAATTATCCAAATTAATCCTCTGCAACATTTCTAAATTCAGTTTGTCTAATGTTGCCAGGATAATAATCGTTCGTCTTCACACTTCATGAATGTTGCAGGTTTTTTTTCAGATGACCCGAATTTAGTCAGTCGTACCAAAAATGAGGCGGCATTTGAATCAGTGATGGTGGAAAACTGCGTCTGAATGGTTGTCTCCTCATGAATGTCAACAACTGTGAGGTGGTTTTATTGGTTGGGGAAATATTTAAAAGTGTGGATTTTAGTAAAGTAAATGTTACTTAGATTTTAGTTAATAGTAAATGGTTACCTTTGTTCTTATTCCTGTTACTATCCATTTTATTACACCTTATCTTGCGTACCCTTTGCCTTGCTTTTTCTTCCTCTAATAGTCCCTTCTCCTCACCTCGCTGTTGCCTATTTATTGCCTCGATTCCTTTAGAGCACCCGAGCCCCGCTCCTGTGCCAGGTAAGTCCACTACGGGCTCACCATAGCCCGTGCTATTTGCCCCGCTCCTGTGCCAGGTAAGTACACTACGGGCTCGCCATAGCCCGTGCTACTTGCCCCGCTCCTGTGCCAAGTAAGTACACTACGGGCTCGCCATAGCCCGTGCTACTTGCCCCGCTCCTGTGCCAGGTAAGTACACTACGGGCTCGCCATAGCCCGTGCTACTTGCCCCGCTCCTGTGCCAAGTAAGTACACTACGGGCTCGCCATAGCCCGTGCTATTTGCCCCGCTCCTGTGCCAGATAAGTACACTACGGGCTCACCATAGCCCGTGCTACTTGGAACTTGTTCCCAGTAGCTGAATCTATAACAACGTTTCCTCATCACAATCGACTTGAGAATGGTCCAGGACGGACCGAAACGTCGTCGTCCCTTCACCTTCTAGTGTGTGGTCTGGTCAACATACTTCAGCCACGTTATTGTGACTCCTCGTATGCATTTTAAAAGTGCCATTGTTGACATCACATTTAAAAAATTTCTGTTGATTCTAAAGGCTTTTATGTCACCAAAATTGCCTACTCCGTGCCAGACAAACTCACCCAAACATTCAACAAATTGTTTAAGTTTGTTTAATTGAAGTGTTTATATTATTAGTTGTTTATATATTTATATAATTAATTTAATTTTTTTTTAATATTTTATTTTTATTTGATTTTATTGCAATGCTACAGTTTACAGAAAACACACTTATATAACAATATACTAGTGTTCGAAGACCTCGTCCAGCTCTTCAGGGGTCGGGTGCGTACCCAAGATACAGCACGCATTTCCCCTCTGAACAGCAACACTCAGGCGCTGGAACATGAAACTGGCCGCTCTTGGGTCTCTAGTCTTCCCAATGAGTTCCTCGCCCACCTCCTTCAGGAACTAAATTATATAATTTATATAATTAATTGTTTAATTGACTTTACTAAACTGCTTCAGTTGGTAGTAATGATGACCTTTATATATATCTGTATTATGGCTGGGTTTAAAGAGTCAGGGTAAAGCGTAAACCATTAAAATTTGCACGCGTGCCACTCTGGGCACGTGTGCCATAGGTTCGTTGCCCCTGCCACAGGCCAGATATGCTGACTTTCGCCAGGATGCAACCTGCAATACGTGTTTAACCCCTGGATACCTAATGTGTTGCTAGGTGAACAGATGCATCAGGTGACAGGAAACGTTTCTCAGATGCTTCTGACCTGCCACGGAAATTGATCTTCCGTCTGTGACCCAACTGCGCTGACGATAATACAGTATTGTATTGATACAGTTTTGATAATTAGTATTGTATTTATATAGTTGTATGAATACAGTATTGTATTCATTTATGAAATAGTTTGATATTAATACACTTGTGATAATACAGCATTGTATTGATACAGGTATCATAATACAATATTGTATTGATGCAGTTGGGATAATACAGTATTGTATTGATGCAGTTGTGATAATACAGTATTGTATTGATGCAATCGTGATAATACAGTATTGTATTGATACAGTTGTGATAATACAATATTGTATTAATGCAGTTGTGATAATACAGTATTGTATTGATACAGTTGTGATAATACATATTGTATTAATGCAGTTGTGATAATACAGTATTGTATTGATGCAATTGTGATAATACAGTATTGTATTGATACTATTGGGAAAATACAGTGTTGTATTCATACAGGTGACAATACCGCATTGTGTTCATACAACTAATATAATCTGAAAAGGTATTTTCTAAAATGAGTGGAAACTTTTAACACTTAAATGTCCTTTCTGATTAATGCCTCAAAGTTCGCCATTAAAATACTCAGCTTCCTTAGTCAAGTAATGAGAAAAGTAATATACTTAATTATTACTTATAAGACTGTGTGGTCGTGATCAGTTAATTGGTATTGTAACTTAACCTGTTTGGCGCCAGTAATGTTTTGACTTTGTGTTCCTGAGCCACACAAGGTGTTGAGTAAATGTTTCCTGAGCCACACAAGGTGTTGAGTAAATGTTTCCTGAGCCACACAAGGTGTTGAGTAAATGTTTCCTGAGCCACACAAGGTGTTGAGTAAAGGTTCCTGAGCCACACAAGGTGTTGAGTAAAGGTTCGTGAGCCACACAAGGTGTTGAGTAAGGGTTCCTGAGCCACACAAGGTGTTGAGTAAAGGTTCCTGAGCCGCACACGTCGATTTTGCTATATAAATATATATATTGATTTGCACTTGTTCGAGTTCGTGGATTTAATGGATTAAAACGCCTCGTCATAGTACAATGTAATTTGTACGTTGCGGGATGATAAGGTACAGAATGAGACGCAGAAGCTGAGCGTCTCATTCAAGGTTACATTATTAGTTACTCGTGTGTGAGTTGTTTGAGTATCTGGCATGTTGTGGTCACGTCTCCTCTGGTTTCTTCCATTTCTGGCGATGTGGAGGTCAATTACTTTTGCCAATCTTCGTGTACCATCTGTCTTACTGGTGGCCAGCCTCTGGCCGGGCCCTGTTGTGTTGTTCGTGTGTGTGTGTGTGTGTGTGTGTGTGTGTGTGTGTGTGTGTGTGTGTGTGTGTGTGTGTGTGTGTGTGTGTGTGTGTACCGTGTGTGTGTGTATGTGTACCGTGTGTGTGTGTGTGTGTGTGTGTGTGTGTGTGTGTGTGTGTGTGTGTGTGTGTACCGTGTGTGTGTGTGTGTACCGTGTGTGTACTAACCTATTTGTGCTTGCGGGGGTTGAGCTCTGGCTCTTTGGTCCAGCCTCTCAACTGTCAGTCAACTGGTGTACAAATTCCTGAGCCTACTGGGCTCTATCATATCTATACCTTAAACTGTGTATGGAGTCAGCCTCCACCACATCACTGCCTAATGCATTCCATTTATTAACATCCATTCAATTGCATGTGTATGTGCACACACGCGCGTGCGTGCAACATTCGTGCAACATGAACCTATGCAAGCTTCACAAGGCCCTGAAGGTAACAAGGTTTTCGAGGATTATTACCCACAAGTTGCGACAATGAAGAGTATTATAACTTTGAGTGTTGAGATGGGCGGGTTTACCGCGGGTACCTCACTACCCGCACCTCTCATTATATTACATGTCAAAGTAAGATGTAATGAAGGTGTCTCACGTCACTCAGAGGAGTACTTTGGGACAGTGAATCATGTTCCAAACTAATAGGAAAGGAATAATGATTATGGAGAGAGAGAGAGAGAGAGAGAGAGAGAGAGAGAGAGAGAGAGAGAGAGAGAGGAGGTACAATCCTTCTTTTTCTGCTCCTCCTCCTGTGGGTGAACAGACCAACACAAAATATCAGCGCTCCACCACCAGGCGATGAAGAGTGACGTACTCAAAGTGCCTGTCTCACAGTGCCTGGCACCCTAGAGGGTGGCACTCCCTCACCCTACCCTAGAGGGTGGCACTCCCCACTCTACCCTAGAGGGTGGCACTCCCCACTCTACCCTAGAGGGTGGCACTCCCCCACCCTTCCCTAGAGGATGGCACTCTCTCACCCTACCTTAGAGGGTGGCACTCCCTCACCCTACCCTAGAGGGTGGCACTCTCTCACCCTACCCTAGAGGGTGGCACTCCCTCACCCTTCCCTAGGGGGTTGCACCCCACTCATTCTTCCCTCCCTCACCCTCTCCTCTCTCCCTCTTTCACCCTCTCCTCCCTCCCTCTAGCCTCCCTCACCCTAGCCTCTCCCCAGACCAGCACCACATCACTCCTCACATCCCCAACATGGTAATATGGTGATGCAGTATGCAGCAGCAACAGTCAGCATTTGTCTGTTCTCACCTAAATATGCTCATGGGGGCCCAGCTCTAGCTCCTGAGCCCCGCCGCACCAACTTCACTCTGGTCATCCAGTGCTCACGACTCTCCTGCTCCTTCACGTAGCTACTTTTGAAAGTATTTTTAATTGCCGTTTTCTGTGTCATAATTATCTCATTTGTTCATTCTAATACGTTGATAGTTCCCTGCAACCTTCCTATGGGTCAACTACGCCTCAGGTGCCCATACATGTACCATACATCTACTAAGTCACCCCGGTAAGGTCTTCCAAATCATCGACACCTATAACCGAACCAGTATTTACCCAGGTCTTTCCTAAACCAGTATTTACCCAGGTCTTTCCTAAACCAGTATTTACCCAGGTCTTTCCTAAACCAGTATTTACCCAGGTCTTTCCTAAAGCTAAACTTATCCAAGTGACACCATTTGAC
>WNGS01010523.1:9793-23786 GCA_020271785.1 Procambarus virginalis
GGCTCAGGAATCTGTACATCAGTTAATTGACAGTTGTAGAGGCGGGACCAAAGAGACAAAGCTGAGCCCCCGCAAGCACAAATAGGTGAGTACAAATAGGCGAGTACACAGGAAGCAGCCCATAGCAGCTAACTCCCAGGTACCTATTTACTGCTAGGTGAACAGGCGCATCACGGTGAAAGAAACTGCCCATTTGTGTCCACCTGCACCGGGGATCGAACCCGGACCCATTAGGACTACGAATCCCGAGCTCTGTCCACTCAGCCCTCAGGACCCCCCCCTAGTGTGTGTGTATGCGTGTGTATGCAACTTGATTGCATGTATACCCAGGGTGTATGAATCAGACAGGGAACGAGAGAGAGAGAAGAGAGTGTGTGTATGCGATACATACACTCACCACAAGACAAGGGGTCAACACCAGGGCGAGCTGAGTGTATACACAGCCCACACTTGCCCTGTGTAGCCTGGACCCCCCTTGAGTGTACCCCCACCACGCATTCACCCCCCCCCCCCCACACACACCACACACACCTCACCATTCACAGGAACATTACACCATCATGCTGTTGAACTGGAAGATGGGAAAACCAAACAACCCGTGATAGAGGAAGTGAGACAGACACACACACACACATGAGTGAAGAGCGTGGGAGAGAAGCAGGCAGGACTACAGCTCTCCACCCCGACTCCTACTACCACCACCCCCTCCCCCTCCATCCCCCTGGGAGGGTGAGACATCTGACATGATGGGTCTTCAGCATTGACAGCAGCAGTACCCCCTACCAGGTGGTCAGGTGTGTCAGGTAGAGTACGGGATACCTCCACACACTGCTCCCCACAGTAAATCCCCCCCCTACACACACAAGCCACGGGCGCTAGTGGCTGTGTGTGTAGGGGGGGGGGGTTAGTACTTACCTTTTTGTGCTCGCGGGGGTGAAGCTCTGGCTCTTGGTCCCGCCTCTCAACTGTCAATCAAACTGGTGTACAGGGTCCTCCAACAGCATACCTCCAACAGTATACCTCCAACAGTATACCCCCAACAGTATATCTACAACTGTATACCTCCAACTGTATACCCCAACAGTATACCTCCAACAGTATACCTCCAACAGTATACCTCCAACAGTATACCCCCAACAGTATACCCCCAACGTATACCTCCAACGTATACCTCCAACAGTATACCTCCAACAGTATACCTCCAACTGTATACCCCCAACAGTATACCTCCAACAGTATACTCCAACTGTATACCTACAAACTGTATACCCAACTGTATACCCCAACAGTATACCTCCAACAGTATACCTCCAACTGTATACCCCCAACAGTATACCTCCAACAGTATACCTCAACTCTATACCTCCAACTGTATACCCCAACAGTATACCTCCAACAGTATACTTCCAACTGTATACCCCCAACAGTATACCTACAACTGTATACCTCCAACAGTATACCTCCAACAGTATACCTCCAACTGTATACCCCAACAGTATACCTCCAACAGTATACCTCCAACTGTATACCCCCAACAGTATACCTCCAACAGTATACCTCCAACTGTATACCCCCAACAGTATACCCCCAACTGTATACCTCCAACAGTATACCTCCAACAGTATACCCCAACAGTATACCTCCAACAGTATACCTCCAACAGTATACCTCCAACAGTATACCCCCAACAGTATACCTCCAACAGTATACCTCCAACTGTATTCCTCCACAGTATACTCCAACAGTAACCCCCAACAGTATACCTCCAACAGTATACCTCCAACAGTATACCTCCAACAGAATACCTCTAACAGTATACCTCCAACAGTATCCCCCAACAGTATACCCCAACAGTATACCTCCAACAGTATACCTCCAACAGTATACCTCCAACAGTATACCCCAACAGTATACCTCCAACAGTATACCTCCAACTGTATTCCTCCAACAGTATACCCCAACAGTATACCCCCAACAGTATACCTCCAACAGTATACCCCCAACAGTATACCTCCTACAGTATACCTCCAACAGTATACCTCCAACAGTATAGCCCCAACAGTATACCTCCAACAGTATACCTCCAACAGTATACCTCCAGCAGTATACCTCCAACAGTATACCCCCAACAGTATACCCCCAACAGTATACCTCCAACAGTATACCTCCAACTAACTTTGCTTCTCCCGCAAGAAGACAGCGGTGACGTCATGCAGCTCAACGATTGGCTTTTGTTCGCCATTAAATGTCAAGAAGACGTCACGACACTAAATGTCACCAGGAGCCTCACCACCTCGAGGGGGGTCACCTGGCAATAAGCAACAGTCTGATGGATCAAGTTATCATTCCCAGGCCGGGCTCGGGGACTATCTTGAGATCTTGAGGTTATCTTGAGATGATTTCGGAGCTTTTTAGTGTCCCCGCGGCCCGGTCCTCGACCAGGCCTCCACCCCCAGGATGCAGCCCGTGACAGCTGACTAACACCCAGGTACCTATTTTACTGCTAGGTAACAGGGGCATAGGGTGAAAGAAAGTCTGCCCGTTGTTTCTCGCCGGCGCCTGTGATCGAACCCAGGACCACAGGATCACAAGCCCAGCGTGCTGTCCGCTCGGCCGACCGACTAGAACAACTCACGAGAAATTCTCCAGGTAAGATCCAGGTAAGATCCAAGAAGCAGCCCAACCTGACGGCGCAGGGCAGTGTGCACAACCGTCCATTTGAACACTGTTTACATAACAGGAACTGGAGATAAAAATAAAGATATATTTAGGGCAGGAGGCGCTGGCCGGGGTGATAACGGGTCACGATAAGAACCAGGATAGCGGGAATAACAGCCAACAGGCCCAGGATAAGAAGGGTAGGCCTACTGGGCCACTCCCAGTAGTCTGGCAGTGCGTTAGAGAAATATATATGTATTTGACATAAGAAATACGGTGGATGAGGAGTTGGGTAGTCTGCACTGTTTTGATATATCAGAAAGCCTTTGACACAGTGCCCCATAAGAGGCTGGTACACACCGTGGGAGGCAGCTCACACCATGGAAGGCAGCTCACACCATGGGAGGCAGCTCACACTGTGGGAGGCAGCTCACACCATGAGAGGCAGCTCACACCATGGGAGGCAGCTCACACCATGAGAGGCAGCTCACACCATGGGAGGCAGCTCACACCGTGGGAGGCAGCTCACACCATGGGAGGCAGCTCACACCATGGAAGGCAGCACACACCATGGGAGGCAGCTCACACCATGGGAGGCAGCTCACACCATGGGAGGCAGCTCACACCATGGATGGCAGCTCACACCGTGGGAGGCAGCTCACACCGTGGGAGGCAAGTCATAGAAAGAGAGAGAGAGAGGCAGCCGTTCTTAATAACCACTCATTACAAGGTGGAATTACATTTTTAATTTCTGCATGAATTAGCGCCGGGCTCATATCCCACCGAGCGCGGGGCCCAATTAGGCAAGATGTGAACCAACCACTCGACACATTTAATATATCAACCGGGAATGATTTTCAGGGTCGTTTGGATGGTCCCAGCGACGGGGAAGGGGGGAAATTGCCGGAGAGTTCAAAAATACACGTTATCAACAATGTCCTCAGGAATGACGCGTGGTAACACCCCAGTTCTGATGCTGTCGACGCGTTCCGTGGCGGTGGTTGTGTTGTTGTTGTGTGTTGGTGATTGTTGTTGTATGTTGTAGTGTGTTGGGTGAGACTACTGAGGTTGGACTACAGTAGTCTACAGCAATACCTTAGTGGAGTGTCAACACCTGCGGTGCTGACCCCCGGGGGTCAGCACCCCCCCCCCGGGGGTCAGCTCCCCTGGGGATAGCTCCCCAGGGGGTCAGCTCCCCTGGGGGTTAGCTCCCCAAGGGTCAGCTCCCCGGGGTCAGCTCCCCAAGGGTCAGCTCCTCCACCATTACTTAACATATTCCTGACAACACAAATATTAGACTTTGTTTTTACAATTCATACCTTGTCTCTTGCCCTGTGTCCAATTATTGGAGTGATGTCTGTCTGTCTGTCTGTCTGTCTGTCTGTCTGTCTGTCTGTCTGTCTGTCTCACACACACAAGCTGAGAAAAAGTATGAAAATTATATAGCTAACAAAGCCAAGACCGAACCAAAGCTACTACACAGTCACATCAGGAGGAAAACAACAGTGAAGGAACAGGTGATGAAACTTGGAACGGGTGAGGACACGTATACAGAGAATGACAAAGAGGTGTGTGATGAACTTAACAAGAGGTTCCAGGAGGTCTTCACAATAGAACAAGGAGAGGTCACTGCGCTAGGAGAGGTGGCAGTAAACCAGGCGACCTTGGAAGGGTTCGAAATTACAAGAGATGAGGTCAAGAAGCACCTGTTGGATCTGGACGTGAGAAAGGCTGTTGGGCTGGACAGAATCTCACCATAGGTATTGAAAGAGTGTGTAGGAGCGCTTTGCTTGCCACTCTCCATAGTGTATAGTTGGTCATTGAAAACGGGAGACCTACCAGAAATTTGGAAGACGGCTAATGTAGTCCCAATAAATAAAAAAGGGTGACAGACAAGAAGCACTGAGCTACAGGCCAGTGTCCTTAACTTGTATACCATGCAAGGTGATGGAGAAGATCGTGAGAAAAAACCTAGTAACACATCTGGAGAGAAGGGACTTCGTGACAACCCATCAACATGGGTTCAGAGAGGGTAAATCTTGCCTTACAGGCTTAATAGAATTCTACGATCAGGTGGCAAAGATTAAGCAAGAAAGGGAAGGATGGGCGGACTGCATATTTTTGGACTGTCGGAAAGCCTTTGACACAGTACCCCCATAAAAGGCTAATGCATAAGCTTGAGAAACAGGCAGGAGTAACTGGTAGGGCGCTCCAGTGGATAAAGGAGTACCTAAGCAATAGGAAGCAGAGAGTTACGGTGAGGGGTGAGACCTCAGATTGGCGTGAAGTCACCAGTGGAGTCCCACAGGGCTCTGTAAATTATCTCCCAGAGGGTATAGACTCATTCTTCTTAATGTTTACTGACGATGTCAAAATTATGAGAAGGATTAAGACAGAGGAGGACAGCTTGAGGCTTCAAGAAGACCTGGACAAGCTAAAGGAATGGTCGAACAATGGTTGTTAGAGTTTAACCCAAGCAAATGCAATGTAATGAAGATAGGTGTAGTGAGCAGGAGACCAGATGCAAGGTATCATTTGGGAGATGAAATACTTCAAGAGTCAGAGAGAGAGAAAGACCTGGGGGTTGATATCACGCCAGATCTGTCCCCTGAAGCTCATATCAAGAGGATAACATCAGCGGCATATGCCAGGTTGGCTAACATAGGAACGGCCTTTAGAAACTTGTGTAATGAATCTTTCAGAACATTATATACCACATATATCAGACCAATCCTGGAGTATGCGGCTCCAGCATGGAGTCCCTATCTAGTCAAGCATAAGACTAAACTGGAAAAGGTTCAAAGGTTTGCCACCAGACTAGTACCCGAGCTGAGAGGTATGAGCTACGAGGAGAGACTACGGGAATTAAACCTCACTTCGTTGGAAGACAGAAGAGTTAGGGGGGACATGATCACCACATTCAAGATTCTCAGGGGAATCGACAGGGTTGATAAAGACAGGCTGTTTAACACAAGGGGCACACGCACTAGGGGACACAGGTGGAAACTGAGTGCCCAAATGAGCCACAGAGATATTAGAAAGAACTTTTTTAGTGTCAGAGTGGTTGACAAATGGAATGCATTAGGAAGCGATGTGGTGGAGGCTGACTCCATACACAGTTTCAAGTGTAGATATGATAGAGCCCAATAGGCTCAGGAAACTGTACACCTGTTGATTGACGGTTGAGAGGCGGGACCAAAGAGCCAGAGCTCAACCCCCGCAAGCACAACTAGGTGAGTACACACACACACACACACAACACACACACACACACACAACACACACACACACACACACACACACACACACACACACACACACAACAGGAGGAGCAGATAGTCCACAGAGCAAGCAACCCCCACGATACAGTTCTACCCGTTTGAGCGTAGTTACGCACCCCACTGCTAATCCACCCAGGATAACCAGTTCAAAACTGTTCTCAAATCACTCCCTCCCCAATAAGCCCTCCTTCCCCCTGCTTATCTCCCCAACACCTCCCTTGACCCTTCTGACCTCACTGCAATCAAACCACCCCACATCCAAGGACCCCCTCATCCCCTCAACCCCCAAATCCCATCCAGCCCTCATCCCCTCAACCCCCAAAACCCACCCAGCCCTCATCCCCTCAACCCCAAAACCCACCAAGCCCTCATCCCCTCAACCCCCAAACCTACCCAGCCCTCACCCCTCCTCATCCCCTCTCCTTCCATGTGACCCCCCACCCTTGCGAGGGGGGTGGGAGGTTCCTCCCACCCCCTCTATCCTTCCCCTCCCGACCTCTCAACCTCTATCTGACTCCAACCTTACGCTATCCTCCAACCCCACTATGCCTATCAGACCCTCCCCAATCTTCAGACCCAGTATGCCCTTCCTACCCCAGACCTACCTACCCAGGCCCTACCCCAACCCTCCTACCTACCTCCCTAGAAGCCCAGCCCCCAGTAGCCCCCCAAGCACCCCTCCCGATCTCTTTCACCCCCCATACACCCCCCGGACCCCCCTTACACCCCCCGACCCCCCCTTACACCCCCCGGACCCTCCCCACCCCCAGTCATCCCCCAGACACCCCCCAGATCCCCCAGGTCCCCCCTGCCCCCAGTCACCCCCCAGACACCCCCCAGATCCCCCCAGACCCCCAGAGACAGGGGGAACCCTGGAACAGGAGTTTCCATGAAGAGTCTCAAGGTATGGTACACCAATGCTGATGGGGTATCTAATAAAGCAGAAGAGGTAAAAGAAAGAGTGAGTGAGGCAGATCCTGACATAGTTGCAATTGTGGAAACTAAATTAATGACATGATCTCAGATGCAATCTTTCCTGAGGGTACCAGGTGATAAGAAAAGAGAGGACACAGAGACAGGGAGGGGGAGTGGCACTCCTAATAAAGCGGAAATGGCAGTTTGAAGACCTGGGAAATCAGGTTACCAATGAGAGCACAAGCTTCATACATGGAACTCTAACAGTAGATGGGAGGAAGATTGTGATCTTAGTAATCTACAATCCCCCACCAAACAGTAGAAGACCCAGGCAGGAGTATGATGACAACAACAAGGCATGCATAGATGAACTGCAGAAGGCAGCAACACTAGCCCACAGAATGAGAGCGAAGCTGCTGGTCATGGGGGACCTAAATCATGGAGAGATAAATTGGGAATCAAGGAATCCCCATGGAGGGGACGAAACGTGGGGAGCAAAATTAGTAGATGTTATAGACAGGAATTTCCTAACACAGCATGTGAAGGAAGACACAAGGGAAAGAGGAGGAGATGCACCGAGCCTATTAGACCTGATTTTCACCCAGAACGTAGAAGATATCGAGAATTTGGAGCATGAAATACCTCTAGGGGCCAGTGACCATTGTGTCCTAGTCTTTGACTACATGATGGAATTCAAACTTATGACGATGGGACAAGAGATCTGGGAAAGGAGAGTTGACTACAGGAAAGGGGACTATAGGAGGATAAGGGACTATCTGGGAGAAGTGCAGTGGGAGGAAGAAATTAGAGGAAAAACAGTCCAAGATATGATGGACCTAGTCATACAGAAATGCCAAGAGGCCGAAGAGAGATTTATACCAACAGTAAGGGAAAAAATAAGAAGGAATATAATAACCCTTGGTTTAATAGACAGTGTCAGGAAGCAAAAAAGGCCAGCAGGCGGGAGTGGAGGAAGTTCAGAAGACAAAGGACAGAGGACAACAGGATCAGATGCAACAGAGCTAGGAACGATTACATTAACATAAGACGAACATCGGAAAGGGACTATGAGAACGATATTGCAATCAAAGCAAAAAAACAACCTAAGCTACTACACAGTCATATAAGAAGGAAATGTCGGTGAACGACCAAGTGACAAGGCTAAGGAAGGCAGAGGGGGCATATACTGAAAATGACAAGGAAATCTGTGAGGCACTGAATGCCAGTTTCCATGGAGTGTTCACTACCGAGCCCGAGCAGCTCCCATTGTTGGAAGGGGTTACCCTAGATGAAAGACTATCAGATATAGAGGTGACAGCAGAAGAGGTAATGAAACAGTTGACAACTCTAGATGCATCTAAAGCAGTAGGACCAGACAAAGTATCACCGTGGATACTAAACTAAAAGAAGCGGCGCAGGCCCTCAGCGTGCTCTGGCGATGATCTTTAATGAGTCACTTATGTCGGGAGAATTTGCCCAGTTGCTGGAAGAAGGCAAATGTCGTGCCGATCTTCAAGAAAGGCGATAGGGAGGAGGCACTTAACTATAGACCTGTATCACTACAAGCATCCCCCTGTAAAAATCTGGAAAGAATAATTAGGCTACGACTGGTTGCGCACCTGGAGAACGTTGGTTGTGAACAAACATCAACATGGGTTCTGGACAGGGAAATCGTGCCTAACAAACCTCTGGAATTCTATGATAAAATAACGAGGATAAGACAGGACAGAGATGGTTGGGCAGACTGCATATTTCTGGACTGCCAAAAGCCTTTGATACAGTACCGCACATGAGACTGCTGTTCAAACTCGAGGCAGGGGCAGGCGGGGGTAGGGGGAAAGGTCCTAGCATGGATAAGAATACCTAACAGGAAGGAGCCAAAGAGTTACGGTAAGGGGCGAGAAGTCGGACTGGCGAACAGTAACAAGTGGAGTACCACAAGATCGGTACTGGGACCAATTCTATTCTTGTATATGTTAACGATATGTTTCGGGTGTAGAGTCCTACATGTCGATGTTTGCGGATGACGCAAAGTTGATGAGAAGAGTGTGACAGATGAGGATTGCAGGATCCTCCAAGAAGACCTGAACAGGTTGCAGAGATGGTCAGAGAATGGCTATTGGAGTTCAACACGAGCAAATGTAAAGTTATATGGAAATGGGACTAGGAGATAGGAGACCAAAGGGTCAGTACACAATGAAGGGGAACAGCTACCTGTGACGACGCGCGAGAGAGACCTGGGTGTGGACCGTAACATTAATCTATCTCCTGAGGCACATATAATAGGATAACGACAGCAGCGTACTCGACACTGGCAAAAGTTTAGAACATCATTCAGAAACCTAAGCAAGGAGCATTTAGGGCGCTTTACACTGCCTACGTGAGGCCAGTCTTAGAGTATGCCGCCTCATCATGGAGTCCCCATCTGAAGAAGCATATAATGAAACTGGAAAAGGTTCAGAGGTTTGCAACGAGACTCGTCCCTGAGCTACGAGGGATGGGGTATGAGGAGCGCCTGAGGGGAACTGTGCTTACGACACTAGAAAGAAGAAGGGAGAGAGGGGACATGATAGGAACGTATAAAATACTCAGAGGATTGACAGAGTGGACATAGAACGCAATGTTCACACGGAATAGTAACAGAACGAGGGGACATGGATGGAAGTTGGAAACTCAGATGAGTCAGAGATGTTAGGAAGTTTTCTTTTAGCGTGAGAGTAGGTGGGAAAATGGAATGCACTCAAGGAACAGGTTGTGGAAGCAAAATAAATTCATAATTTTAAAACCAGGTAGGATAGGGAAATGGGACAGGAGTCATTGCTGTAAACAACTGATGCTCGAAAGGCGGGATCCAAGAGTCAATGCTCGATCCTGCAGACACATATAGGTAGACATATAGGTGAGTACACACACACACAACACACACACACACACACACACACACACACACACACACACAGACACACACAACACCACACACACACACACCACACAACACACACCAACACACACACACACCACAACCACACCAAACACACACACACACAACACACATAATTACCGCCTGGGAGTAATCACATTCGTAACACAGGAAGAAAACTCAGTTTTGACGCGTATGATAATGTGTGGGAGAGTGTGGGCGTTGTTGGACATGACCCCCCCCCCAGGGGCGGTGACACCGTGTCTCGTGGGGGCGTGGCCACTGGGCGGTGTGTGTACGTGTAGGAAGGCGTGTGCACGTACTGACAGGTGTGTGTACGTGTGTACGACAATGAGCGAAATGTACATTGTCTCCCTTTCGGTATCTCATGTACACCTGACACTGCCACGTGTCAAGACAACGTCAAGGCGTCAAGACCGTCAAGGTGTCAAAGAGACCCTCAGGTGCTACAAGGAGGCTGTGCCAGCCAAGGAGATCAACACTGACTGGCCTAAACAAGACTCTAGGCCTGTGTCTCACCACTGGAGGACCTAAACAGGCCTACACAAGTCCCATTTATCCCTTATGATGCAACTCCCGTTTTATATCCCCCCCAAACTCCTTATATTCATGTCTAACCTACGCTTGAAACACCCCAGCGATCCAACGGGTCTATACTACATTACCCGGTAAATGTTCCTTAGCTCTGCAACCCTGTTTGTAAACCAGTATTTACCCAGGTCATTCCTGAACTTAAACTTGTACCAATTAACACCCATGTGCGTTATTTTGTGTGGAGATGGCCGGCCTCAAGACTCTAGGTGAGGCCAAGATGGGCGTCTCTGCCAGCCACGGGGGCAGGTGGAGGCTGTGAAGGCTGTGGAGGCAGATGAATGCCGGGAGACACCAAACTGAAAACCACCGACGCCTGGTAACTGGGTCAGCAGCAGCTGGTGCTGAGGGTTTAGCCGTCTCACACCCCTGGCTGGACGCTCCACACCTGCTCTGGTGGTCCTATGGGGGTTTAGTGCCGTGTGTGTGGTATTCACCTAGTTGTGCTTGCGGGGGTTGAGCTCTGCTCTTTCAGCCCGCCTCTCAACAGTCAATCAACTGTTTCTAACTACTACTTTCTTTTCACATCATACACACACACCAGGAAGCAGCCCGTGACAGCTGACTAACTCCCAGGTACTTATTTACCGCTAGGTAACAGGGGCATAGGGTGAAAGAAACTCTGCCCAATGTTCTCTCCGGCGCCGGGATCGAACCCGGGACAACAGGATCACAAGTCCAGCGTGCTGTCCGCTTGGCCGACCGGCTGTATGTGTGTGTGTGTACAAACACACACTGTTGTTTGATGCCATATGTGGAGAAGTGACCAGCTGTGTGTTATCTACAAGCCAACAAGCAATCATACACCCAAGAAGATAACAATATACAACCAGTATACTCACCTAGTTGTGCTTGCGGGGGGGTTGAGCTCTGGCTCTTTGGTCCCGCCTCTCAACCGCCAATCAACAGGTGTACAGATTCCTGAGCCTATTGGGCTCTATCATATCTACACTTGAAACTGTGTATGGAGTCAGCCTCCACCACATCGCTTCCTAAGCATTCCATTTGTCAACCACTCTGACACTAAAAAAGTTTCTAATATCTCTGTGGCTCATTTGGGCACTCAGTTTCCACCTGTGTCCCCTAGTGCGTGTGCCCCTTGTGTTAAATAGCCTGTCTTTATCTACCCTATCAATTCCCTTGAGAATTTTGAATGTGGTGATCATGTCTCTCATAACTCTTCCGGTCTTCCAGCGAAGTGAGGTTTAATTCCGTAGTCGCTCCTCGTAGCTCATACCTCTCAGCTCGGGTACTAGTCTGGTGGCAAACCTTCAACCTTTTCCAGTTTGAAAGGTAAGGTTATACACCTTACCAGCTACACCTGCCTGTCTCTCCAGCTTATGTACCAACCTCTTTGCGGTACGGTACTGTGTCAAAGGCTTTCCGACAATCCAAGAAAATGCAGTCCGCCCAGCCTTCTCTTTCTTGCTTAATCTTGTCACCTGGTCGTAGAATTCTATTAAGCCAGTCAGGCAAGATTACCCTCCCTGAATCCATGTGGCGATTTGCACGAAGTCCCTTCTCTCCAGATGTGCTACAGGTCTTATCCTTGACTAGATATGGACTCCATGCTGGGGCTGCATACTCCAGGATGGCCTGACACATGTGGTATACAAAGTTCTGAATGATTCTTTTTACAAGTTTTCTGAATGCCGTTCTTATATTGGACAGCTGGTATATGCCGCTGATGTTATCCTCTTGATATGGGCTGCAGGGGACAGGTCTGGGGATGTCAACCCCAAGTCTTTTTCTCTCTCTGACTCTTGAAGAATTTCATCTCCCAGATGATACCTAGTATCTGGCCTCCTGCTCCCTACGCCTATCTTCATTACATTACATTTGCTGGCTTAAACTCTAACATCCCTTTGTTCGACCATTCCTTCAGCTTGTCTAGGTCTTCTTGAAGCCTCAAGCAGTCCTCCTCTGTCTTAATCCTTCTCATAATTTTGGCATCGTCAGCTAACATTGAGACATGAATCTATACCCTCCGGGAGATCATTTACATATATCAGAAACAAGATAGGACCGAGTACAGAGCCCTGTGGGACTCCACTGGTGACTTCACGCCAATCTGAGGTCTCACCCCTCACCGTAACTCTCTGCTTCCTATTGCTTAGGTACTCCCTATTCCCTGGAGCACCTTACCAGCTACACCTGCCTGTCTCTCCAGCTTATGTACCAGCCTCTTATGCGGTACTGTGTGCGGCAGTTACTATTATGCGGCTTTCTGACAATCCAAGAAAATGCAGTCCGCCCAGCCTTCTCTTTCTTGCTTAATCTTTGTCACCTGATCGTAGAATCTATTAAGCCTGTCAGGCAGATTTACCCTCCCTGAACCCATGTTGGCGATTTGTCACGAAGTCCCTTTCTCCAGATGTGCTACCAGGTTTTTTTCTCACGATCTTCTCCATCACCTTGCATGGTATACAAGTTAAGGACACTGGCCTGTAGTTCAGGCCTCTTGCCTGTCACCCTTTTTGTATATTGGGACCACATTCGCCGTCTTCCATATTTCTGGTAGGTCTCCCGACTCCAGTGACCTACTATACACTATGGAGAGTGGCAAGCAAAGTGCCTCTGTTCAGCTCTGTGCTTGAACAGCAGACAAAGTGTGTGCTGTTCAGCGTGTACACTATGAGTGAGAGCGTGTACACTAATGAGTGAGAGCGTGTACACTAATGAGTGAGAGCGTGTACACTAATGAGTGAGAGCGTGTACACTAATGAGTGAGAGCGTGTACACTAATGAGTGAGAGCGTGTACACACTTCTTGTCTGTGTGACCGTGAGGGAGTCATACTCATCATGGGAATGTGTTTAAAGAAACACTAATCCAGGGAAGGAGAGTGTTGTCATCATATCAGGGGTGTTGGCATCAATCAGGGGTGTTGGCACCATATCTGGGGTGTTGTCACTATATCTGGGGTGTTTGTCACTATATCTGGGTGTTGTCACTATATCTGGGGTGTTGTCCACTATATCTGGGGTGTTGGCACCATATCTGGGGTGTTGGCACCATATCTGGGGTGTTGGCACTATATCTGGGGTGTTGGTACTATATCTGGGATGTTTGCACTATATCTGGGGTGTTGGCACCATATGGGGTGTTGGCACTATATCTGGGGTGTTTGGCACTATATCTGGGGTGTTGGCACCATATCTGGGGTGTTGGCACTATATCTGGGGTGTTGGCACCAAATCTGGGGTGTGGCCCATATCTGGGGTGTTGGCACATATCTCGGGTGTTGGCACCAAATTGGGGTGTTGGCACTATATCTGGGTTGTGGCATCATATCTGGGGTGTTGGCACTATATCTGGGGTGTTGGCACCACATCTGGGGTGCTGGCACCATATTGGGGTGTTGGCACCAAATCTGGGGTGTTGGCACCAAATCTGGGGTGTTGGCATCATATCTGTGGTTTTGCTCCGTATCTAGGGTGTTGGCACTATATCTGGGGTGTTGTCACTATATCTAGGGTGTTGGCACCATATCTGGAATGTTGGCACTATATCTCGGGTGTTGTCACTATATCTAGGGTATTGGCACTATATCTGGGGGTGTTGGCACCATATCTGGGGGTGTTGGCACCAAATCTGGGGTGTTGGCA
>WNGS01010524.1:0-13339 GCA_020271785.1 Procambarus virginalis
GAGCGAGCTACTGACGAAGCAATACGATCTGTCTTCAGCGAGCCATTAAACGCACTAAAGATCGATAACCCAAATGAATTTTTCATGGATATGATACCAGCATCAAATCATATATCAGACGTCACCCTATCCCACTGTTTTTGAAGAAGCCATAAACAGTATGCCTATGCACTCTGCACCAGGCCCGGATTCTTGGAACTCCATATTCATCAAGAACTGTAAAAAACCACTATCGCAGGCCCTTCACATTCTGTGGAGACAAAGCCTAGATACTGGCGTTATTCCTGATATACTAAAAACAGCAGAGATAGCACCACTTCATAAAGGAGGAAATAAGGCAGAGGCAAAAAATTACAGACCGATAGCACTAACATCGCACATCATAAAAAATTTTGAGAGAGTGCTAAGAAGTAAGATCACAAATACATGGAATCACAGCATCTCCATAACCCCGGACAACATGGTTTCAGAACAGGGCGCTCTTGCCTGTCGCAGTTGCTGGACCACTATGATATGGCATTAGATGCTATGGAAGACAAACAAAACGCTGATGTAATTTACACAGATTTCGCAAAAGCTTTTGATAAATGTGACCATGGTGTTATTGCCCATAAAATGCGCTCAAAAGGAATTACCGGAAAAGTAGGCAGATGGATCTACAATTTCCTGACCAACAGAACCCAATGTGTAATAGTCAACAAAATAAAATCCAGCCCATCAACCGTTAAGAGCTCAGTCCCCCAGGGTACTGTGCTTGCTCCAGTACTTTTTCTCATCCTCATATCGGACATAGACAAGAGCACAACCTATAGCACTGTATCATCCTTTGCAGATGACACTAGGATCTTCATGAGAGTAGGCAACATAGAGGACACGGCGAACCTCCAGTCAGATGTAGATCAGGTCTTTCTATGGGCTACAGAAAATAATATGGTGTTTAACGAAGACAAGTTCCAGCTCATGCGCTATGGAAAAAATGAAAATATAAAAACGGAAACCACGTACAAAACTCAGGCAAATCATAACATAGAACGAAAAGGCAATGTAAAGGATCTGGGTGTACTCATGTCGGAAGACCTTACCTTTAAAGAACACAATAAAGTAGCCGTCACAACTGCAAGAAAAATGACAGGTTGGATAACAAGAACTTTTCACACTAGAGATGCTATACCGATGATGACACTTTTCAAAACGCTTGTGCTCTCTAGAGTGGAGTACTGCTGCACAATGACAGCCCCTTTCACAGCTGGAGAAATTGCTGACCTGGAGAGCGTGCAGAGGTCCTTTACTGCTAGAATCCACTCAGTAAAACATCTATACTATTGGGACCGACTAAAGAGCCTAAATCTGTATTCCCTTGAGCGCAGGCGGGAGAGATACATAATAATTTACACGTGGAAAATATTAGAGGGGCTGGTCCCAAACCTGCACACAGAAATAACATCACATGAGACCAGAAGACATGGCAGGATGTGCAGAATACCCCCGTTGAAAAGCAGAGGTGCAACTGGTACTCTGAGAGAGAACTCTATCAACATCAGGGGCCCGAGACTGTTCAACACGCTCCCGCTACACATAAGGGGCATAACTGGCAAACCCCTCACAGTGTTCAAGAGAGAACTGGATAATCATCTCCAAAGGATACCTGATCAACCAGGCTGTGACTCATTCGTCAGGCTGCGAGCAGCCGCGTCCAACAGCCTGGTTGATCAGCCCAGCAACCAGGAGGCCTGGTCGATGACCGGGCCGCGGGGACGATAAGCCCCGGAAGCACCTCAAGGTATCCTCAAGGTAAGGTCATTAGTTTAACAATCACCCTACGGGCAGTCACCAACTCAATGCCATAAATATCCCCCACAGGGACCCGCAGCATGTCACACAGCACCAACCCCATCTCAGGATAGCTTGCCCGATCAGAAAACTCGAGGCCTATAGACTGGGAACGCACAACAGGGGGGAGGGTGACCCCCCATGGCGCCGACACGCCAAAATGCACCCGCCCTCTCGCAACTCCAAACAGCAACTGGCAGATCAGGGGAGCACATCTGAACCCCTTGGCGGCCAACGAGGCAATCAGAGTCTTTAAATAGCAGGTGACCAGTTTACCAGAATATTGTGATCGAGTGTAGAGAAAATGTTAAGACTAGAAAAAAATGGATATAAAGTAAGAGTCATATGTGGATCCCTTCACATGTGGGAATACTGTTGAATGAGGCAGTTGATGAGATAGCAAAGAGAGCCTCTTGATGAAAAAACTCTTCACGATGTTGTATGTCAGAAAACATTTAAACAAATGAAGATACGAATCTAGATGATCCAAGAGGATGAAGAAAAAGTTAAGAGAACGTCAATGGTTGACAGAAGTAACACACTTAAGCATTATACAATAATAAACAAATTCTTCCTTCACTTGTGGTACAGGAAAGTCTGCATGGAAGGACTCAATTTACATGGGATTGCTGGAGGACGTGTTGCCGGCGTCTGTGATGCCGTCGGGTCACTGGTCGGAGATTGCTGAGTTACCGATCTTCGAGGGACTGCGGGACTTTTATAATGATAAGATTCTCTCGGTGTGGGAGCGTGTGCCGATCACTCGCCTCCGGAGTGATACCATCTGGATTCCCTGTTTGCGGGTGTTTGTAGCCGAGGTTCCGGATGACATGGCGTCCCCGGTGGATGGTCTAGGCCCTTGGAAGGGGTTGCTCTGGGAGGCATTCAATGTACGGTTCCCTCGGGACATGTTTCCGGGCAAGTATGTCCGGTGATTTCCCACTTCTGTGCTTATTCTTGTACTGTGTGCCCTTCTGGCTGTTCGTTTGCCCTTTTGTAGTTTGTGCCCATGCCTCTCACTTTGTTTGGGGCGAGGCAGGTGGTTTGGTGTGAGTGTTTTTATTCATGTGTTTAGTTTTGTGTTGTTATTTTGTCCTGTGTGTTCTATTTATGCTTTCCGTGTTTTTGCTGTGCTTGTTTATTGTTCATACTGATATTACTCATATAATGTTTTGTATTGTTACTATGTTTTATTGTTTTGCTTGCATTTTTGTATTTGTTTTTTGTTTTGTGTCTTGTTGTGTGTTCTCATGTATACCTTGTTGCCCTCGCTTGTTTGACAATTGTTTACTGAGCTGTCGGTCCTTAATGGCCGGCGGTTTCATGTTTTGTTTTGTTTTATTTAGCTTGTTTCATTGTATTTATTGTATTTCCCTTGCATGCATGCATGTTAAAATAAAAAATATTTTTTTTTACATGGAATTAAGAGTAGGACACAAATATATCTGGCAATACGGTGTTGATGTCAGTGAAAAAGATGTGTAAATTATGTAATATGCCACACGCCCACTCTTTAGATCATTATCCTTAACTGTAGCCTATGTTTACCTAACAGTTAATTGGGTACCTGGTTGTAAAACGATACAAATGTTTTATGAATCACTGGATGACGAGTTGCCAATTTAGCAATTTAATTGGCTTTCTCATTAAGATACAAAATGGTGGTAATTATTTCGACTGCTTTTGTCCTAATATTTGAAATGCAGCTTTTGAATCTGTATGATTGCATTTTAAGTGTTTTGTGCAATCACATATGCGAATGCCTGTTATATGGCAAACAGCTCAGTTTGGGTTGGTGATACTGGTTCTCCCAGTCCCCCAATATGCCTGTTCGTTGTCCGTGCAAAGAGCAGCACCAGCACTCATATTCTGTGTCCACCGATCTGTTTGTGAAAATTTGGGTGGCTCCTGCTACTGCAATGCTTCTCATTTGCTTTTTTATGATGCGTCTTAGTTTCCCCTCTCTAACTTACCCTCCTAAATACCCCTTCTGAATCTTCCGCCAACATTCCCCATCACACCAACCCAGTCCACCGTCTCCCCCTATCTCCTCCCTCCCTTCATACATCTCTCTTCACCTTTCCTCTCCAAACATCCTCTCGCTTTCTCTCAGAAATTTATATAACGAAGTACTGAAACTGGTGAATAAATCTACTGGCAAAACAGCCATTGGGGCCCACTAACGCTCACAGAATGGGTATAGGGTCCACTACCGCTCACAGGATGGGTATGGGGTCCACTACCGCTCATAGAATGGGTATAGGGTCCACTACCACTCACAGAATGGGCCGGGGTCCATTACAGCCCACAAGATGGGTATTGGGGTATATATTAAATGAAGTAAAATATAAAATCTTCTGATTTTCCTGAAAACTTCTCTTCTCCTTTCCCTTCACCTATTAAAATATCTTATTATAATAGGTTAATTTAGTTCATTTATTATGCACCCCATTCTCATTTGTTCCACTCTCTCTTCTCCCTCACACTACCCACGCTACTCTTCTATCCTCCATCTCCCTCAGGCTTTTCCCTAAACTACAACACCTAGACAATTAGTACCCTTGTGTTTGGTATACAGGTTTGTGAGTATCTTATTATTGAGTGACCTAACACGTGCTCCGTGCTCGTTAATTGCAGTTTTTAAGTTATTCTAATTTTCTTCCCCCCCCCCTTTTCACGTCCTTTTTTCTTTACAAATGTCAATATACGATTATATACAATACAAATAAATACAACATAAATAATTAATTATTATAACCCCAAATTTTAGTATTGATGATATGCAAATTTACCTGAAACACTATGCGTGTTAGTGACTTTTGCAAAAATGTACAAATGCCAATATTATGTAATCTCACTAACCCATTGAACCATCTTGTAAATAAATAATAAATATTATTATTATTGGTAAATGGTAAAAATAAATGGACAGGTTTTGGGCAGGTCTATACATGCCCGAAAGCCTTTGCGAGTTAGTGGCTTAAAAAGAATGTAAGAACACCAATGTTATGTACTCTCTCAAGAAAATGTATCTTCTTGTATATAAATGAATAAATAAATTCGTTTGATTAATTATAATGCTTGTAGGTGAGAACAGTTGTGAACGCCAGCTAGCACACAAGTACATGAGCACCCAAAATACTTTTACACAAAAGACATGTACAGACAGGCGCGTGGCTTCTGACTTCGTTTTTATTTATTAATATTACATATTAGGCGCTTACCTTTAATGCTTATTATTATATACAAGTATAACTATCACATAATAAATGTAGAAGGAGTTTATCCAAAAACTGGCAAAAGTCTTGTGTTTTGTGTGTTGTATCGTGTTTGTGGGCATTCGGGTTGTGTTGTGTTTACGCAGGCGGACGGCGTTCTTACCAAGCCCTGATTATAGCATCACATCACTAAACTTCATTTAATAACTATATGCCTGTTAAGTAGAAGATTTTAATTGTTAATAACTTTATATTGTCGTTTTAATATTGTACACGTACACATATGTGAAACGTCCAAAGCTGGTATATGAAGTGGTAAAAATATTAGTGTGCGATGTTGTCAATGTACAGAGTGTCTTGTATCCACCGATATCGACGACACCACTCATCCAAGCCAACCAGCCGTTGCCACTCACGCCACCACCAGCCACCTTTGACAGCACTGTTGCAGCTCCGATTCACTTCGCAACGGAACTCTCATGTGGAGATCTCAAACGACGGTACAGAATTCTGAATGACCTGTACAAAGCGAATAAGCTACCGACTTTCGTGATACCAGAGGACATGTTTCCCGCCTGCTCTTCTCAGCCAGAAGCAGACCCTACACCTGTAACACCTGCGAACCCGGACCCAGAAAGCACCAGCACCTTGGCGGCTTCCACACCGATCACACTCCCCGATGGATCAGCACCTCACACCGGACCTGAGAGTCAACCACTACCAGCCACACGACAGCCTGACCCAGTCCTGCCGACAGCAATGGAGACTACAGCAAGTGTCGAACCACCAGCCCTGGAATTAGTCACCCCTCCCCCCATGAGACCAAAGGGAAAACTATTCAACCCCTACATGTCTCTCAGGTTTGAAGCAGAAAATCAGGACCCCAGAGTTGCGTTATTCCAAGTACCAATCAGGGACGCGGTCATAGAAACCTGTGAAGGCTGTTCCTACTCAGATTACGACAAGGAATCGTTCTAAGAAGAAATCACAGAAGGCCTGTCTACCCCTCGAAGATTTCTTATCTTCAACCCAAAACACCTTACCTTTCCATTGGCTGTCCTCGATGCGAAAGACCAAACGATCACACAACTACACAAGAATGGCGCCGAGCCTGTATCCCGAGTTGAAAGAAGAGCCCTGATGTACACAATATGCACCAAGGTATGGCGTCCCTCTGAAAGTGGCGTAAATGTACCAACAACAGTGAAAGCAGCTTCGTCTTTCAAAAAACCTAAGAGGAAATGACTGCCAACCAGGCCAACTACAGAACCGTGTACTACTGAAGGCAGCAGCCCTCTTCCACCTCTTTAGGGGGATAGGGACCTAATTTTGCTCGTTTGGAGGTGGTAGAATCCCTGCAAGCTTCTGAGCAGACCGACGTGGAAGACAGAAGACTCCAGCTGCAAAGAAGAAAGAAGACTTCAGCTTCAGAGAAGAAAGAAGACTCCACACATCAAGAGGAAAGAAGACCTCGCATCGCCGCCCTTACCTCGGGACCCTGCCTCTTAGCCTAAGCCAGCCTGGTGTTCAGGAAGCCTCATTTACGCCGTGCAGCTGGGTTTAGCCCTGGCTCTTGTCTCTCCAACTTCGACGTTTCCTCTCACCAGGCTATTCTTCAACTATACCCACTTCAAAGCTCACCCGAATGGGTACCTCGTCCTATATTTAGTTCGCTCGTTCGTTTGTTCATCGGGTTCCTTCACAAGAGATACAGCAGCCTCCACACTGCTGTGTCACATCTGTGGCCCGCGCTGGTAAGGGTACCTGCGGTGGTGGTGACGGCGGCAGCAGTGGCAGTGGTGGCGGCAGTGGCAGTGGTGGTGGCGGCGGCAGAGATGAGAGCGACAACGGAGGCGGTGGCGGCGACGTCGTCAGTCAACTCAGTGATGACAGCAGTGATAGTGACATAGAAACATTAGCTGGAGAAGGAAGTCGACCCACACCAGCATATATGATTAACGAACTTAACAAAAGCGTTCGAGTCAAGTACCAGAGTGAAAATGATAATATTCTGCGTAACAGTGCTTATGTCATGCAACTTACAGAGAACATTCACACACGGATCATCCCGAGTTCCACAGTGATCAAGAGACTGATGACATCACCATGTGTTACTGACGACACCAAACACCAGGTTGGCGCGGCTCTTTACATCGTAGAGTCATTAAGTAACACATTTTGGAAGTGGGACAAGAACAATGAGACCACCAGTCCCACGGAGGAACAACACCAAGACGATGGCTGCTGCTGACACAAGGACCATTAGGTTTCTCAGTTGGAATATTCGTAGCATCAACAAAAGACTGAATGATCTAATTGCACATGTTACCAGTAACCACATAAATATAATTGCTATACAGGAGCCCTACACGCCCAACATGATAAACAAAACCCCACCAAAGAACAAAGGGTATGCATCCTATACTAACAGTAACGCCACAGGCCTACTAACATACATCAGAAGTTATTTACCACACACTCTTGTGAGCACGTCACACAATGTACACACACAGTACCATCACTTTCATGTACAAACTGCAGCAGGCCACTTCTCATTCCTCAACGTATATGCCAGAAGCCAGAAACTTTATGTAACATTTCTCCCATATCTAGACAATCTTGGAGCAATATACATGGGAGATTTTTATGCTAGACATATTACGCTGGGAGACAGTACTAACAACGAAAATGGATGCAAATTTATCAAATATGTTTATGACAACAGATTAACTGTATATACTACGGATACCCAAACTCATTTATTGGGAGGCAGACTTGATTATGTAATGGGTAGAAACCTTGTGCAAGATAGTATGGAATGTTCGTTGGTAAATCACTTGGTTATTGATCACTATGCAACTTCTGCTTCCTATGAGGTACAGTGTGATGTACCTAATAGACATCAGAGACGGAAAATGAATATTCCATGTGGCTTGCACGACCACTTTATTAGTTGTATTTCAAAATGGTGTCAAGATTACACAATAACGAATGTACAAGCCTTCTCCAGAGATCTTATTGATACAATTACTACCTACTACGACACATGGGTGTGTTGGGGAAACAAGCCGTAAGCCTAGCAGAAGTGAACAACACCTACCACCACCCAAGTTTTTTTTTTTTAATTTATTTTTACATGCAAGTATAAGCAATAAATACAATAAAATTTACATAAGAAACCAAACTTAGCAAAACAAACAACCACCGGCCAGAAGGACCGACAGCTCAGTACAAAAACATCAATAAAACAAATAGCGCAAACAGGCAAACAATACCCAAAATACAATAACACATAAAACAAGATCATAATACACAGAGAAAGCAGAGGAGAACAAGAAAAAATAAAAAAATAATAAAATCAGAAAACAAAAAAACATAAACATGGCACAATAACAACACAAACAATAAACAAACAATAAACAAAAACATGCACAACCACTCACGTAAGAGGGCAAACAGCATAGCCATAGGGGCACATAATACAACAGCATCAAAGAAACAGCATCAAAGAAACAGATAATCATGAAATGGTATAGCCTAATTACAATTAACAGGGACATTGAGAAAACTAAATACGACATCGGCCTGAAGGGCACACAATAAATACCTCAGAACATACCAAATCCTACACATACTCGAAATACACAGCAAGCACACAAATTATCAAGAGTGCGCATACTTATCCGGCCACTCTGCCGCCGGGAACCGAACACAATACGCCTCCCAAAGCAACACGAGGTCGTCCTAAACAGGGTGACTAAGGGCCGTACGAGGATCGGGCATCAAATTCGGCACACCCTCAACAAAAACCCGAGCCTGTGGAACCCAGACAGTCGAGGGGCACCACGGAACAGGTAGCACTCGGTCACGAATGTAAAAATCCAAAGGGTTTATCTGCTTATCATGCGCCACGCCGGAGGCCAAGGTGAGCGTGACGGGCTTCCCCCTACAGGCGCGGGCAACGGGCAGTGCACTTGTAACCTTGGCAGCCCCACAGGGCTCCGCAGCAACCACCGGACGTGACACCTGCAGGGGCCCCCCTCGCCGAACATCCTTCTTCAGCAACAACACGAGGTCGCGGCCTGCACCAGCACCCACCTCACCTACGTCCGGAGGTGCTACCACATCCCACTGCGGAGAACCGCCTGCAGAAGAAACAGGAGGTGAATTATAAACACAATCTTCGGCATCAGCAGGCACATGGACGTCAGCGACCACCACATCATCTCCCGAAGACCCATTGGCGTCGAAACCCTCCACATCAGCCCAAGCAGTAGAAGAACGTCGGGACCGCTTGGGCACCGGGCGCACATCCTCAGAGGCGGAGGCGGACCCAGAACCACGGGCATCACAAGCCGTGCGAACCAGCGCCCGTCTCATGACGGCAGCAGCCTCAACCGCAGGGGGAACCGGACCACACACAACAGGAGGCCCCACAGCCACCCCAGCACCCAGCACAGCCGGGACCCGAGGCGAGTATGCAGGCGAGCATGCAGGGCCAGGTGCAGCAACTGAAGACGGGTGAGCAGACAGCGAGGAGGGAGCATCAGGAAGGCCCACGGGAGCAGCAGGGACAGGAGCAGGAGTATCCACCGAGGGCATCGCAACATCCTGAGGAGGGTCGGCGACATTCGGGGGAACTCCCACCACAGGGGGCGCATCAGGCGACACAGGGGGCTTAGCCGCGTCCGGAGAGGCCTCCAGAGCCACAGAAACCTCCTCCACAGGAAGCGGTGGAAAGTCCTCCTCACTGAAGAGGTTCCCAGGCGCAGAGGCCGGCGCAGAACATTCAGCAGCCTGATGGCCCGACAGGCCACAACGATAACACGTCCGAGGCTGGCGGGCGTAAAACACACGAACTGTGTACCCCATCAGACGCACAGAGGACGGAATATCCTCCCGTAGCCTCATGCCCAGGGTACGAATGGTCGTCCGGACACCCTTAAGTGGGCTCGAAGAGACCACATTCACCCGCACACTAACGACGGCGCCAAAATGGCCGAAGTACCGCCGGAGCAGACCCTCCGGAAACTCCAACGGAGCCCCCATGGACGCTGACGTAGGTGAGGGCACCACTCCGATCCGATATGGAAACAGTGCCCGCACCATCCTGTAGAGGCAGTGTCCGCCCCTCGTATCGACGGAGAAATTCGCGATACGCCATTTCCTCAGTAAATTTTATGATCACCCGACGGGCTGTCACCAGCTCGACACCGTATAGATCCATCACAGGGACCTGCAGCTGCTCACACACCCTCGCAATCTCCGGGTACCCAGCCCGGCTGGAAAATTCCAGGCCCACAGACTGAGCCCGCAATACTGGTGGGAGGGGGACCCCCATCGTAACTCCTACCACCACCCAAGTGGGTCCTTGACTCCGTATTTGTTAAAGAACACGAACGAGTAAAGCAGGTTTGGAGATAATACAAACGAACCAAAGCACAAGGTGACTTGCATGCATTTCTTGTCGCAAATAGAGAGATGAGAAACATGAGCAACGTTATACGTAATAAACATTGGGAAGAGTTCCTACATAGTATAAATGAGCAAACAACACTTGTTGAAGTTTGGGAAAAGATACGGAAAATCTCTAGAAGCACCCCAACCAAACCACTGCACCACAGCCCACTAGAACAAGCAAACATTCTCCTTGATCAATGGGCACTAACATTAAGCTACAACTCACTCCCAATTAACATACAGCACAAACTTAATGACACACGCCCCAACAGACAACGAACCATCAATCTTGCCTGTACAGCTATCGACGTATCAGACCTTAATGATGTAACTGAATGGAAATTAAATCATGCACTAAAGATGGGCAAATCAACTGCTCCTGGAGAGGACGGTATTACTTACAGTCTAGTGAGATTAGTCTCACACGTACCAGGTAATCCTCTTTTAGTTTTGTACAGAATGAGTTTAAGTGAAGGAGTATTACCTGATGCTTGGACAAAGAGTGTCATTGTTTCCATCCCCCAAACCACACTCTGATAATTATAGACCCATATCTCTAACATCGTGTGTCTGTAAAGTGCTTGAACGCATTGTCCTTAACCGACTCATGTATCGTATACAGGGGCTTCTGTCACCCCAACTGTTTGGATTTATGCCTGGGCTCAGTATACAACACTGTTTTGCTAAATACTTTGTTCATATTGAAGCTTCCCCTCAAGCAGTCTCCTTCGACCTAGCTGCAGCTTTTGATACAGTAAACAGGGAAATCATAATAGAACAGCTTGCTGAGCTAGGAATACAAGGAAAATTATTGAAATGGATAAAGGGCTATTTGTCTAATCGAACAGCATATGTTTTGTTTAATGGTGTTAAAAGCACAGAGAGCAAACACTTTGAACTGGGAACTCCACAAGGAGGGGTCCTCAGTCCCTTGTTGTTCAACGTTCTGATGCATAAACTTATTAAAGATCTTCCAACTAATAATGAAGACACGGTCATTTGTTATGCTGATGATATATGTTTACAGGCTGCCTCCGAGCCTAGAATGCAAGTTCTGTTCGATGCTTTTGCTACTAGGGCTGAGGAATGTGGCCTCCTTATCTCTGTACAGAAAACTCGTGCCCTCATTCCATATGGCATTCCACCAGCCAATTATCACATAGGTGGGCGAGCACTTGAGAACTGCGAGTCTTACAGATACCTTGGTGTCCCCATTAACGACCCTGGGGTACCTTTCTTCTCTCAAGAGGAGACTCTGGGAGAGATTAAAGCCCTTGAGGGTCCTTATTGGTGTCAATCATGGAATTAACGCGAGACTTGCTAGAATGTTTTATGTATCATTTATACGCTCTGTGATTGACTACAATGCTCTACATCTCACACTGTATACAGACAAAGAGCTGAAATCTCTTGAACCTTGCAAAATGAAGCTATGAGTCTCATCCTTGGGGCTCCAAAGTCAACGAGAATAGTTAATATGAGAGCAGAGTTAAATTACCTACCATAAGTGAGAAAATTTTGTCCATTAGCACAGTTTTCGGCGTGAAGGCGTTGAGTAGATCTCGGCAAGACATGAAGCTTCAAGCTAAACTTTAATATGCTACACTCACCTGAAGTCTATAAAAGAAGAGCGAAATCTGATTATGCATTTTGGTTCTACAAGGTAGCCAATTCCATCAAAATCTTAAATTTATTTATTTATTTATTATTTATTTATTTATACATATACAAGAAGGTACATTGTGAATGTGGGGATACATAACTTGGTAATTACAATCTTGTAAAGCCACTAGCACGCGCAGCGTTTCGGGCAGGTCCTTAATCTAAAAAAAAAATTTAAGTAGGTAAATCTTGCAAAATTTATAAAAAAAAATGAAAAGAGTTACATGGCAAGAAAAAAAAGATGAGAGAAAATTGTAGGTACAGTATATTACAGCACTTAGGTAGCTAAGATTGATTGCAATGGCAGCTTGAATGGTAGTTGACAAAAATTGGTAGGCACAATACAGCATATGGCTAGCACATAAAGAAGACAGCAATGAACACAATGATAAGGTTGTTTGGGTTAAATACATAAAAATTAGGAAATTGGGTAACACTAGTGTGACGATAATCTCTTATCAGGATTTAGCCTGCTATTTCTACGACTCACTCCTGTCCCTCATCAATATACAAATACGTTTTGTAGTGGCTAAACCGTATTATAAGATAGCCACACGTACCAGCAACTCCCTCCTTCCCCCCACTCCAGCACCTGCTGCACCTGGTCGACGCGCCGAACCTTCAACTGCCTAACTAGCGACTTGCGGCCATCCAGCTTCCTCATTGGCCGCCAACCAACACTCCACTCCGGCTCCTCGCCAATCACAAGACCTCGCCAGTTATTGTTGGAGTCCCTTGCGTTTCTGCCAGCCAGAATATTGTGTGCTCGCAAGCTATGAACTCCTAAGTGACTCACCTTGTGTGGTCAAATAGAGTTTATAGTTAGTGCATATATTCCAGCATTCATATTTTATTTACTTTGTATGTCAATTCTCCTCCCCATTAACGTATCTATTTTCATGTTTATGTATTTTTTTCCACTTGACATTGGTTACCATTAAGCCAAGATTTTGCATTCGTTTCAATTTGTGTTTTTTATTGTTATTAAAATCCAGTTTTTATTATTGTCTTTCGTATTTCCGACCTTACCACAGATTACCAAATCACGCAGTCATATCTTTTTTTTTTCTCTTTTTTTTCCTTTTCTTTTTTTTTATATATTATTGTGCCCACACTGACACCTGCTAGTTGGAAGACTGCCGACCACCATTTCCAACTCGTTACCGTTC
>WNGS01010524.1:46707-57700 GCA_020271785.1 Procambarus virginalis
CGAGAGTTGTAGGTCTCCACGACGGTTGTGGGGTCCACACGACGGTTGTGGGTCCACAAGACGGTTTTGGGTCCACACGACAGTTGTGGAGCCCTATGACGGTTGTGGGTCCACACGAGAGTTGTAGGTCTCCACGACGGTTGTGGGTCCACACGACGGTTGGACGGTTGTCTTATGGGTGTGTGTGGACCCATAAGACATATTTTAAAGACCCTCAACTCTTAAAATATGCTAATCGTGCACGCAAACATTAAGAACAGGGTAATAGTTAATCAAGATAAGGCCACGAAGGAAATTGCTATGTTGAGACAGAAATTCAGCAGTTTCGCATTGATTGATGAATACAAACAGGGTTAAACGGGTTATAGGTGAGGATGGCTCCGAGGCTGTCAATGATATGTATCATGAGAACCAGATGCTTTCTTCAGAAATCAACAATATGTGAAACCGAATTAAAGCATTACAAGAAACTGTTGAAATGCTAACAGCTAAAAACACTATGCTATTGGCAGAGATGGCTACTAGTGGCTGGATTACCTGTGAAGACTCAGACATGGCCACAGTTGTGCAGGGATATCTCAGAGATTGAAGACCTAAGAGCCAAATTGTGTGAAAGTGAAAATCTCTGTTAGCAGCTACGTAAACAAGTTAACAATCGAGCTAATAACGTTGGCAGACTGTTAATGTCACTGTCATGTTCACAGAAAATGGTACCATCCGTTTCTATGTGCGGCGGCTGGACGCCAGTAGAGAAGGAAAACAAAGCTACAGGACGACACCAGCTTGGGAGCTCTAATCATGTAATCGTTTATAAGTATTAAAGTCAGTAACCAGGAATGAATTACATCAACCTTACTACCAAGACTATCTCAGCTATATGCAGATACCACATTGGCGACGAGGATGAACTGGGAACGCAGGTATTTCAACAAAACACAAGGAAGAAGCATGCTGCCTCACGCCTGGAGGAGGAGAGAAGTCTGTTGTCTGTGAGCACCATACCCGATGCTGTATGCAACCCCATGCTGTGTGCTGGCCGTTGCTATGTGCTGGCCAATGCTGTGTGCTACCCAAGCCGTGCTGATTGTTGCTGTGAGAGAGGAATCTGCCGACGCTGTGTACGAAACGACGCTTTGATGCAGTGTACAAAACCCGATGTTTTGGTTACGAAACGACGCTTCGTGCTACAAAATTCTTCAAGCTGTGAACTGACTGCTGTGTCAACTGCTGCCAACTGCTGTACCAACTGCTGCCAACTGCTGTACCAACTGCTGCCAACTGCTGTACCAACTGCTGTATAACTGCTAACAACTGCTGTGCTGCTGTGAGTAGGAGTAACAACACATGTACACAAGGGCTAGGTAAGAAGTCAGTTGCTGCTGTGTTGTGCACTGTTGTGAACTTTTGCATTAAAATGCTTGTGTGCTTTGCAAAGTAAAGTAATTACAGTGAATTCTTGAATAACATATACAGTGCAGTGTTATATATTCTGAGGAACATTTTAAGTGATAAGTTTACATTTATTCAGTAAAAATGGCAAATATACCTCAGTTTCCTGCATTTGATCCTGACTGTGACCAGACAAACCTGTCACAGAGGTGGACCAAATGGCTTAAAAGGTTTGAAAATTTGTTGATAGTTTCTGACATCAAAAGTGCTGAAAGAAAGCGTGCCTTTCTACTTCATTATGCAGGTGATAGAGTTTGTGACATCTTTGATACACTGAAAGACACTGGTGGTGCCAAAGATTATGACACTGCCAAGGCCAAATTAACTGAGCACTTCAAACCAAGGCAAAATACTGCTATGGAAATTATGCATTTCAGGAGAGCGAAACAACTCTCTAATGAAACTGTTGATCAATACCATACACGTCTGCAGGGTTTAGCAACCCATTGTGAGTTTGCTGATGTTGACAAAGAAATCAAACAGCAAATAATTGAAACATGCACATCTACACGTCTCCGTCGAAGAGCTCTAGAACTTGTTGATGATGAAAGTTCTCTTACCAAGATACTGGATATGGCTCGTCGAATGGAAGATGCTGCACGTGATGCTCGTGTCATGGAGTGCAGTGCCAACAACAGTTCTGCCACTGTTACTAACAGTCATGAAGTATCTAAGGTTCAGGGAGGACACCATGATCATAGAAGATATCATGCCAAACCTAACATTAAATTGAGCCAAGAACCACATCACAACTGGAGTCATGGAACAAGACTCAAGCAGTCACAACGACTCACATCAGAGGTTGTCAATAATAAATGTTACAATTGTGGAGGAGACTACCCACACCAAGATAATGTTTGTCCTGCTCAAGGTAAGAAGTGCTATGAGTGTGGAAAACTAGGTCATTTTGGTGCTATGTGTCGTTCCGCACTAAAGAAACCACAATCAATAAATAAAAGCAATGTACGAGGATCAAGTCATAGGAGTCGAGGTGGCAAGCACAATATTGCACCTCAAATCCAGAATCTTAATAATATACAAGACAACATTTCATTACAACCAGTCTCAGATGACAGTGAATGTGATTACATTTGTGGAGTACAAGCAATCACAGAATGGAATGATCTTCCAAACAACCCAGAGACTATAGTATACATTGCTGGTATTTGTCTCAAAGTTCTCATTGACACCGGATCAAACATTGACACCATTGCTGAGTGCCACTATGAAAAATTTAAAAAACAGTTCCCAAAGCTTGAAAACTATAATGGCAAAGCCACTGCCTATGCTTCAAAGGTAGCCTTACCAGTGATTGGAACTTTCACTGCGGAGATTAAGTCAAAGAATGCAATGCTCATTACTACATTCCATGTTGTTAGGAATGCAAAGGAGTCTCTACTCAGTTACAAGACTTCAACCAAATTGGGGCTACTTCAGCTTTCTAATGCTGTAGCAGTGGAATCTGCAAACAATGTTGATGCTATTGTTGCTGAATTTTCTGATCGGTTTAAATCCATAGGTTGTTATACTGATAGCAAGGTACATCTGCATATCAACCCAGATGTAATTCCAGTTGCCCAACCACATCGCCGACAACCATTCCATACTCGCAAGAAAGTCGATGCCGAACTGGATAGGCTGATAGAACTAGATATCATTGAACCGGTAACAGGCCCAACACCATGGGTAAGCCCAATTGTCACTCCACCAAAGCCGAAGAATCCAGATGAGATACGCATTTGTGTAGACATGCGTGTTCCCAACAAGGCAATAATGCGTGAACGCCATCCTACACCCACTGTAGATGATATGATATACCGCTTGAATGGTGCAACTGTATTTAGCAAGTTAGATTTAAACAAGGGCTATCATCAGCTTGAACTTGATGATGAGAGTCGATTCATCACAATGTTTACGACACATCGAGGTCTGTATAGGTACAAGCGCCTGAGTTTTGGTATTAACAGTGCTGCTGAGGTATTCCAGCACATCATCAGCCAGGTATTGCAAGATATACCTAATGCTGGCAACATGTCTGATGACATCATTGTTTATGGCCGTACCCAAGCTGAACACGACAAAGCTCTTCGTGCAACATTGCAATGCTTACGAGAAAAGAATTTGACGCTAAGCCGAGCAAAGTGTGAGTTCAATCAACATAAAATTGAATTCTTTGGACATGTACTTAGTGACAAAGGTCTGTCTCCAGATCCTAAGAAAGTTGCAGGTATCAAGAATGCTGCACCTCCTTCAACATCCACTGAAGTACATAGTTTTCTGGGAATGGCAAACTACTGTTCTCGCTTCATTCCAGATTTTGCTACCATTACGAAGCCTCTACGTGAGCTCCTGAAGAAAAATGCATCGTGGTACTGGAGCGATGTCGAGCAAAATGTATTTGATGCTGTGAAAGATGCACTAGTAGAAAATGCAACTGCTGCATACTTTGATCCATCAATGGACACTGAGTTAACAGTCCTGTTGGTTTAGGTGCTGTTTTAGCCCAATACAAACCTGGTCAACCAGATTCCAGAGTAGTAATTGCCTATGCCAGCCGTTCTCTCACAGATGTTGAGCAACGATACAGTCAGACAGAGAAGGAAGCTCTTGCTCTTGTATGGGGCTGTGAACACTTCAATGTGTATCTGCTTGATGCACCCTTTACCACGATAGTCACTGACCACAAACCGTTGGAGACCATCTTCAATAATCCAAAGTCCAAACCACCAGCTCGCATTGAGAGATGGACTCTTCGTCTGCAACCATACAACTTTACGGTGAAATACAAGCCGGGTGCAGGCAATCCCGCTGATTACATCAGTCGGCATCCTGCCAACAGTTTCACCATCACCAAGCATCAGCAAGTTGCCGAGGAATATGTACACTCTGTAACCTGTGATGCAGTCCCTAAGGCTCTCACTCTTGATGAAATCCGTACTGCAACTCTAGAGGACCCAACTCTGCAAGCAACAGTGGATGCATTGTCTAAGAAAAAGTTTCCACGCATCCCACCCTCAGGAGTTGACCAAGATGCATTCAAAGCACTTGAACGCATCCAGACAGAATTAAGTGTTACGCTACAACGCGACACCGTGCTGCGAGGTACTCGTATCGTTATTCCAGCTGTTCTCCAGCAACGTGCTCTGAAGCTTGCACATCAAGGACACCAAGGTCTTGTAAGGACCAAACAGCTGCTACGAGAAAAGGTATGGTTTCCTGGCATTGATCGTCAAGCTAAGGACATGCATGATGCCTGTGTCCCTTGCCAAGCTGCAGTGGATACTTCAAGACCAACACCTTTACAACCTTCACCACTACCTGCTGCACCATGGATGGAAGTATCGATGGATTTCTGCGGACCGCTACCAACTGGAGAGTACTTGATGGTAGTCATTGATGATCACTCACGTTATCCAGAAGTAGAAATCATCACTTCCACATCTGCAAAGGCTGTCATCCCGAAGCTCGACAAGATCTTTTCAAACTTTGGCATTCCTGAAGTTGTCAAGACGGACAATGGACCGCCATTCAATGGACAAGACTTCGTCAACTTTGCTGAGTATATTGGATTCAAACACCGCCGTGTGATGCCACTACATCCTCAAGCAAATGGAGAAGTAGAGAGATTCATGCAACCTCTCATGAAAGCGGTACGCTGTGCTCATGCTGAAGGACGATCCTGGAAACAAGCTATGTATGCTTTTCTCAGGAACTACCGTGCAACACCACATGGAACACTGGGCAAGTCGCCTGGCGAACTCTTTTTGGACGTCCTATGAGGATCGCACTACCTGTCATGCCAGCCAAGGTAACGGATAAACGTCTCGCTCAGAAGGATGCACTAGCCAAGGGCAAAATGAAAATTGCTCATGATCAACGTGCAAAGGAACAATTTATAAAGGTTGGAGACACTGCTCTCGTTAAAAAGAAAAAAGAGGGAAAGCTAGATATGCCGTATGATACAAAACCATATAAAGTGATTAGTGTAAAAGGAACTATGGTAACAGCGAGTAATAGAGATCATAGTATAACACGTAATATGGCTTATTTCAAAGTGATTCCAACTAGTGTAGAAAATGATGAAGTGCAAAGTCGTGCAAAAGAAAAAGAAAAAATGAGTTATAACTCGATAAACAATTCATCGAGGGATATTCTTGTACTTAAGGACTCTCGTCCTAAACGTCATGTTAAACGCCCTACACGATTTGATGATTAATTGTGTTCCTATGTAATGCAAAGTATTTACTTGTTATGCTAGACTAAATTTAATATTGTTTGAATAATGCAGATCTCTCATTCAATATTTTGTAACTTTGTATTACAGTTTTTTTCATGTTTGTTTAACATTGCATATGTATTTTTAACATTGAAATCCTTTGTGGTAAAAATTAAGTTGTTTAAATTCTTTGTGTGCTTAATTAATGTTAAATGTATGCAATATCTCTTGATATGTTAATAACTTACTTTGTGTCAATAACTTTGCTTTGTGCTACAAGCATGGTAGACATCCTGTATTCATTCTTTTTAAAGAAAAGGAGGGATGTCATGTTCACAGAAAATGGTACCATCCGTTTCCTATGTGCGGCGGCTGGACGCCAGTAGAGAAGGAAAACAAAGCTACAGGACTGACACCAGCTTGGGAGCTCTAGTCATGTAATCGTTTATAAGTATTAAAGTCAGTAACCAGGAATGACTTTACATCAACCTTACTACCAAGACTATCTCAGCTATACGCAGATACCACAGTCACCTGTACATATTCCTATGTCTGGTTCCATGATTGGTTGTTTGGAAGAGAATACACAGTTGATCACTTCAGCAGTATATTGAGTAAGGTAACAAGTAATCTGGCCTGCCGAGGTCCTACCTACTGTGGGTCTGTGAGAATACTTACTTTCCACCACAACGGCTAGTACCAGCTTTCTGTAGAGAATGACGTCAGAGGCTAATTCGATTGTTATTAGCTACATTCCAACCGTCATGCAATTTGAGTACTAACAGTTCATGTATAAACTGTGTTGACTGACGGTCATGTATGAACAGTGATGACTGACTGTTCATGCACGAACAGTGCTGGCTGACAGGTCATATAAGAACAGTGTTGACTGACGGCTCATGAATGAACAGTGTTGACTGACGGCTCATGAATGAACAGTGTTGACTGACGGCTCATGTATGAATAGTGTTGACTGACGTTTCATGTATGAATAGTGTTGACTGACGTTTCATGTATGAACAGTGTTCACTGACGGGTCATGTATGAACAGTGTTGACTGACGGTCATGTATGAACAGTGTTAACTGACGGTCATGTATGAACAGTGTTGACTGACGGTCATGTATGAACAGTGTTAACTGACGGTCATGTATGAACAGTGTTGACTGACGGTCATGTATGAACAGTGTTAACTGACGGTCATGTATGAACAGTGTTAACTGACGGTCATGTATGAACAGTGTTGACTGACGGTCATGTATGAACAGTGTTAACTGACGGTCATATATGAACAGTGTTAACTGACGGTCATGTATGAACAGTGTTGACTGACGGGTCATGTATGAACAGTGTTGACTGACGGTCATGTATGAACAGTGTTAACTGACGGTCATGTATGAACAGTGTTAACTGACGGTAATGTATGAACAGTGTTGACTGACGGTCATGTATGAACAGTGTTGACTGAAGGTCACGTATGACCAGTGTTGACTGACGGGTCATGTATGAACAGTGTTGACTGACGGTCATGTATGACCAGTGTTGACCAAAGATCAACACCAATGTCGGCAACAGGTACACAGGGATATTTTGACGAGCAACGCCGAAATATTTGATAGATACAATGACAACAGAAGATTAGACATCAGTGAAGTGCTTTATATCAAGAAATCTAGACCAGCAATCAATAACCGGCTAACACCCAGTTACACTCTACCCACTTTAAGACCCCCGGGCCAATGCAGAAGCTGGACAGAATTACCCTACAACAGGAACGGAAGCAACCAGAAGAACATAAACTGTCAACATGTCACAGTCTTAATTTACTACCCCATTAATATCCCATTATACAGGATCGCACTATACAGGACCCCATTATACGGGATCCCCATTAATACCTAATGTATGTCATTCATCCATGCCACCTACCACCTTACGGTTAGAGGAAATAATCAGGTGCTACACAGAAGAATTTATCTTTAAGAATTTGAGGCGAGACCTTACGAAATACATCACTAGGCGTTAGACCCAAATAATAAGGAATCATGAACTTTAGAGACTATATTTTTAATTTTCCTGCTTCAGTGAAGAAAAACATGAGGAATATTGAAAAGATTCGTCCCCTCAATCATATAGCTAAACTTTTCTGTCGTTTTCAACGAAATATAAATGTATGGGATGTGATTTAACAACTTTAAGAACAAAAGTAACGCGGAAACATGAATAAACAATATTTTTAACATGTGGAATATAAATATAACTTCCAAATATAACACAACTGGCCGTTCCTCGGTGGCATGATTGGCTTAGGTGTCCGTCTGGCTCTGAGGCGGCCGGTCGAGCCCTGCCAGCGGTCCTTGTCAGGGTGGGCTGACTGCTGACCTTAGCAGTCCGTGTAGGATGTGCGTGTGTGCTGACCTGGGCTTAACTGTCTGGGTGGGATGTGACTGCTGACCTGGGCTTAACTGTCTGGGTGGGATGTGACTGCTGACCTGGGCTTAACTGTCTGGGTGGGATGTGACTGCTGACCTTGGCTTAACTGTCTGGGTGGGATGTGACTGCTGACCTTAACAGTCCGTGAAGGATGTGCGTGTGTGCGTGTGTGCTGACCTGGGCTTAACTGTCTGGGTGGGATGTGACTGCTGACCTGGGCTTAACTGTCTGGGTGGGATGTGACTGCTGACCTGGGCTTAACTGTCTGGGTGGGATGTGACTGCTGACCTTGGCTTAACTGTCTGGGTGGGATGTGACTGCTGACCTTAGCAGTCCGTGAAGGATGTGCGTGTGTGCTGACCTTGGCTTAACTGTCTGGGTGGGATGTGACTGCTGATCTTAACAGTCCGTGAAGGATGTGCGTGTGTGCTGACCTGGGCTTAACTGTCTGGGAAAGCAGTGTATAGTTACATAATAACTATGTTAATAACATAACTTCATAGCTCTATAATAATAACATAATAACTTCATAGCTCGTATCTTGTAACTATCATCATTGCCTAGCCTCAGAACTTTACATTTATCAGCATTAAACTGCACTATGAATTACTTTTATCTTATTTTTTACTTTTTAAAAGTAAATTTTTAAATTTTTAAACTTTTTTTTAAAGTAAATTTTTGAAAAAAAGTAAATTTAAAAATTTACTTTTTTCAAAAATTACTTTTTGTCAGATAAATTATTAAATTAAACTGCACTATGAATTACTATGAAGTTATATTATTAAAATAAATTCGTAAATCATAAATAATTAGCTTACATAATAACTGCCATCGGATGTTAGAGGCTCATGGTATTGGGGTGCTATATTAAGTTGGTTTAGGGCATGTCTATACCAAAGGAAAGTCCCTCAAGGCTCGGCTCGGATCTCTTGCTTATAATATATATAAATGATTTAGATTCAGGTTTGAGTAGCAATATTTGCAAATTTGCCGATGATACAAAAATCGGTAGGGAAATTAACACGGAAGAGGACTCATTATCACTTCAAGATGATCTAAATAGGGTTTTGAAATGGTCAAAAGATTGGCAGATGCAGTTTAATGCTGATAAATGTAAAGTTCTGAGGCTAGGTAATGATAGAGTTACAAGATACGAGTTAGATAGTGTTGAGGTGGGAAAGTCGGATTGCGAAAGGGATCTGGGAGTTATGATTAGTAAGAATTTAAAACCAAATGCATGAATGTTCGTAATAAGGCAAATAGTACACTTGGATTAATTAATCGAAGCGTTATTAAAAAGACATCTGGTGTTGTTCTTCATATCATGCTCATATTGTCATCATGTTGTTCTTCATATCTAAATGTTCTTGCTATATCTTGCTCTAGTTAGGCCCCATTTAAATTATGCAGTTCAGTTTTGGTCGCCGTACTATAGAAGGATATAAATTCACTTGAACGTGTCCAGTGTAGGATGACAAAGTTAATTCCCCAAATTAGAAATCTTTCGTATGAAGAAAGATTAACAAAGCTTAAATTGCATTCACTGGAAAGGCAAAGAGTTAGAGGTGACATGATAAAGGTTTACAAGTGGATGAATGGACATAACAAAGGAGATTATAACAGGGTATTAAAAGTATCAACACAAGACAGAACACGAATCAATGAGTATAAATTGGATAGGTTTAGATTTAGGGAAAACATGGGGAAATACTGGTTAGTAACAGGATTGTTGGTTTGTGGAACCAATTACCGCGTAACGTGGTGGAGGTGGGGGTCCCTCAATTTTTTTAAGCGTGGGTTGGACATGTATATGATTGGGATTGAGTGGTTATAAATAAGGGCTGAATCGTATGGGCGAATAGGCCTTCAGCAGTTACCTTTGTTCTTATGTTCTTATCTGGGAGTTTTGATTAGTAAAAATTGCCGGCTGGAAAAATATTGAAAATGAAATGTAAAATCTTTCATAGACAAATGGGAACACTTCTATGGAAGAAACTGAATGTATGCTCGCGATGGAGTGCATCTATCGAGGGCTGGGGTTGTTGTTGTTGTTGCGATCTCGTTGGAACCAGTGGTTGGAGGAGTTTGTTTGAGTTTGGGTTTAAACTGTTAGTAGACAGTGGTATGGGAATTGAAATGGAGGAAAGAGGTAATAAAAGTGAGTGTTTGTGGGTGAAACAAATTGGCAAAATGATTATGGAAAGAGAAGGACCTCAAAATAACAATACAATTAGGGTATATTACACTAACAGTAGAAGGTTAAGAAATAAAATAAATGATTTAAATGCTCTTGTCTGCACAGAAAAATAGATATTATTACACTAACCGAAACGTGGATGAATGTAGAAAATAGAGAACTATTAGCTGAATATCAAATAAATGGATTTAAACTAGTACACACAGATAGATATATTAGACGGCGAGGGGGAGTACCTATATATGTTTGGAAAATTTGAAATGTAATCTCAAAGATGGAATTAATATTGAGCCACAAACAGAAACTATTTGGATAGAATTAAACGAAAAAGAAAATAATCATATAATAGGAGTTATATACAAGCAACCAAACTTAGACAGGATGGAAGCAAAGCACCTATGGGGCGAAATATCTAGAGCATCTAGGACTAGCAGTATTTGTCATGGGTGACTTTAATTTTAGTGGAATAAATTGGTTTAACAGAACAGGGAACAATGAAGCAGAAGATTTTCAAGAATTAATTGACGATTGCTTTCTTACGCAACACATTAAGGAACAAACACGGGTAAATAATATTTTAGATTTAGTGTTAACTAACAGGGAAAAGCAAATTAATGCCATCGAAATAGGGAGTGAGCTAGGGAACAGGGATCATAAAGAAATCAGATTCAGCATTGAATGGAATAGATCTGTAGAGAA
>WNGS01010531.1:37487-47720 GCA_020271785.1 Procambarus virginalis
TATATATAATATTGATAAGAAAATCGCCGACCTTAAGAGGATGGATGGGAGGATTGAGGATATTGATGCTCATGATGCACTCTACCTCATCACCAGATGTCTGTCCCTCCCCAGTTAACCTACTTTCTGAGGTGTTCACCATCTTACAGTAGCCAAAAACTAAGTGAGTATGACCGGTTACTGAAATCAATGCTAGAAAAAGCCCTTAACCTCTCTTTTGATGACCTGCAGTGGAAACAAGCCTCTCTCCCGTAAGACTTGGGGGCCTCGGAGTTCGAACAGCAACGCAAATCGCTGTTCCAGCCTTCCTGTCCTCCTTATCAGCATCTGACGACCTTGTGAAGGAAATTCTACCTGCCCACTTACATCAGCTGGCAGGTGTACATATCCCAATTTTACACGCTGTGCCACAGAGTGGGCCTCTCGTGCAGCCCATCACCTCAACCACCATCCCCAAAAGCCCACAGGCAATCCAGCTGGGATGGCCCCATTGTAGACAAAGTTGCTGCAGAGTGCCTGGTGCTGCATCAACACAGCACGACATTGCTCGCCTCACAGCAGTAGCAGCCCCTCATGCAGGGGATTTCCTGTTAGCAACCCCAATGTCGGCAACTGGCACGCGTCTCACACCACACGCCCTCCGAATTGCTGTGGCCCTCCGCCTTGCTGCCCCAATCCACACCAGATATAGGTGTATTTGCGGCGAGGTGGTGGCTGACAGGTACGGCCACCATGGCCTACTCTGCCAAAGCACGGGAGGATGGCACTCGAGGCACAGTGAAGTTAACGACATCATCAAGAGGAGCCTCACCACAGCTGGATGCCCAGCCGAGAGAGAGCCTCGTTACCTAACGCCCCGTAACTCTGATGCTCTTATTGGTCGCCCGGATGGTATCACAGTGAACCCCTGGAAGAATGGCAAGCAGTTGGTATGGGACTACACGTGCGTATCAACCCTGGCTAACACCTACATTGACCTCAGTGTTGCACAACCAGGTGGCGCTGCCACCCACAGGGAAGCAGCCAAATCCCGTAAGTATAGAGAACTTGATCACCACTACAATTTTGTCCCCATTGCTTCTGAGACACTCGGCGCCTGGGGTAAAAGTGCTACCAGTGTTTTGAAGGAACTGGGTTCTAGGCTCATTGAAACAACAAGGGACCCTAGAGCTGCCAGCTTTCTTTTCCAGCGCCTCAGCGTGGCGATACAGAGGGGAAATGCGCACTGCATCCAGGGTTCCTGCCCGCCATCTGAGGAGCTGGAGGAACTCGACAACCTATGATAACCATCTTTGTAACCTATATGTAACTCCTTTTTTGTAACACAGTTCAAATAAAGCAAATATATATGTGTACATACAAAAGAATGGGGGTGGTAGGAGAAGAAAATATTAGTGTTCAGTGAGAAACCACAAGGTCTCCTCTGAATACGTTTTATTTTCTTCTCCGAGGCTATGGGTCCCCACATTGGCACCAGAGGTGGTACCCTCACAAACTTTTTTATATATATATATATAACTTTATTTTAAAATTTCATTACTCAAAAAGGTTTGCAACATTGGTTACATGCAGGGTACAAAGCTACTTGTCACAGGTTGTAGAGCTCCTCCAACTCCTCAGATGGCGGGCAGGAACTGTAGATGCAGTGAGCATTTCCTCTCTGGATTGCCACACTAAGGCTCCGAAAGAGGAAAGTGGCGGATCTAGGGTTTCTAGTTGTTTCAATTAGCTTGAACCCAGCTCCTTTAAAAAAACTAGCAGCACCTTTACCCCAGGCACCAAGTGTCTCTGAGGCAATGGGGACAAAATTGTAGTGGTGATCAAGATATCTGTATTTATGTGACTTGGCTGCTTCCCGGTAATTGGCAGCACCACCTGTCTGCACAGCACTGAAGTCAACATAGGTTTTGCCTAAAGTTGAAACGCAAGTGTATTCCCACACCAACTGTCTATGGGTCTCTCTCTCTCTGCTGGACAACCGGCTGTGGTAAGGCTTCTCTTCATAATGTCATAATCCTCGTTGTGTCTTTCCATGCCATCGTCTTGTCCTGTTGCAGATAAGGCCGTACACGTATTCGGTGTGGTTTGGGCAGCCAGACGAGAGCCACATCAATTCGGAGGGCCTGCGGTGTGAGACGTGTGCAAGTTGCTGACATTGGGGTTGCTAATAGGAAGTCACCTGCATGGGTAGCTGCTACAGCTGTAGTTGGGCAGTGTCATGCGGTGTTGTCACAGCTTCTAGGCATGTCGCAGCTTCTTGGTCGATAATGGGGCGATCCCAGCTGGATTGCTTATTGGCTTCAGAAGGTTGTGGTTGTGGTGCTGGTCCTGCGAGAGAGACCCATTTGGTTGTGCAGGCCGTAAAGCTTTGATCATGTACCCCTGCCTGTTGAACTAGATGCTCAGGTAGGATTTCCCTCACCAGGTTTTCAGATGTCACTGAAGAGGACAGGAACGCTGGTACAGCAATTTGTTTTTCTGTGCGAACGCCGAGGCCCAGGAGTCTGACAAGAAGGGAGGCATGTTTCCACTGTGAGTTGCTGAGAGAAAGGTTGAGGGCTTTTTCTGGCATTGATTTCAGCAGGCTGTCATACTCTTATAATTTAATATTATTGAAAGATCTCGAACATCTAAGAAAGCAGGTCAGCCTAGGGAGGGACAGCATCTGGTGATGAAGTAAAGGGCATCATGAGCATCGATGTCTTCAATCCTCTCATTCGTCCTCTTCAGTTCAGAGATCTTATCAAGAACCTCGTCGATGGCATTTCCTCCAAGAGAACTCCTAAAAGTGTGTTGTACTCAGCGTTGGTTATATGAATATCAGACAAAACAACCTTTATTTGCTCTATTATGTGCTCGTTGGTGGAAGTTCTTTCGCACATGGAAGAGTTCAGAGTGAGGCCTAGACTGGCTCCTTGCTCCTGAATTATTCATATGTCATCCAGGAGGGAGTCTGGGAGCCAGCTAGAGTACCATCGACCAAAAAACAAATGTTGAGCTCACTGGATGGGTTATCAGTGACTTCCTTGATGATTTGGCAAAAATGAAAAGGAGCAAGGGGGTTACCCTGTTGGACACCTTCTTGTGATTCAATTTCATGTTCCCAACATTTTTAACCAGTTCGACGAATTCTTGTTCTAAACTGACTTCCCCAATCTTAATCTTTTTGTACCAAGCTCTCTCTCCACCTATAAGGTTCTTCAGATCCTTTGTTATCCATTTCGGGTCATTATTATTCGATCTATTCAAATTGTATGGTATACTAATCAGTATAATTAGTATACTGCTAGATGGAGTTGAGATTGCGAAGTCGGATTGTGAAAGGAATCTGGGAGTTATGATTAGTAAGAATTTTAAAAACTCTAAAAAATTCACATGAGACCAGAAGGCATGGCAGGATGTGCATAATACCCCCTTTGAAAAGCAGAGGTGCATCAGGTACTCTGAGAGAGAACTCTATCAACATCAGAGGCCCGAGACTTCAACACGCTTCCACTACACATAAGAGGCATAACTGGCCAACCCCTGACAGTTTTCAAGAGAGAGAACTCGATAAGCACCTCCAAAGATACCTGATCAACCAGGCTGTGATTCATACGTCAGGCTGCGAGCAGCCGCATCAAACAGCCTGGTCGACCAATCCAGCAATGAGAAGGCCTGGTCGACGACCAGGCCACGGGGGACGCTAAGCCTCGGAAACACCTCAAGGTAACTTCAAGGTAAGGTACTACGTTCATGTGCTTTGCTTAGAATATTTTTATATAAGTTATATTTTGAATCCACATTGAAATCCCTTTTTACATCACCCATCGCTGGGTTCATGTCTCGCTGCAAGACCGGCCCACTCCCCATAGACTTTCCAGTCTATTTCACCCAAAAAAGTTCTTAGGCCCCTAAAATCAGCTTTTCGAAAATCTGACCCTTTAACAGAATTTTCTCCAACAAATCTATTCCATTCTATACTAAATCTGATTTCTTTGTGATCACGTTTCCCTAGTTCACTCACTTTTTCAATGTCATTAATTTGCATTTTCCTGTTACATAACACTTGGTCTAAAATATTATTTTCACGCATTGGTTCCTTAATGTGTTGCTTAAGGAAGCAATCGTCAATTAATTCTAGAAAATCTTTTGCTTCATTATTCCCTGTTGTGTTAGGCCAGTTTATTCCACTAAAATTAAAGTCATCCATGACACGAATACTGTTTGACCTAGATGCTCTAGATATTTCATCCCATAGAGGCTTTGCTTCCATTCTGTATAAGTTTAGTGACCTGTATATAACTCCAATTATAAGATGTTTAGATTTTTTGTTTAATTCTAGACAAAAGGTTTCTGTGTGTGGCTCTGTTCTGATTCCCTCTTTGAGACTACATTTCAAATTTTTCTTAACATATATGGCTACTCACTCGTCTAAAATATCTATCTATGTGAAATAATTTAAATCCGTTTATATGTCCGTAAACATAAACACAGGTTTGTGTTCAAGGGATCTTCCGGCGTTAAGTGGTATACTTATTACTCGTATGCATCTGTAGACCTATTAGTTCATTATTTGAACTTATGCTTTCAAGATCACAACCCTCTGCACGTTTGCTTATGCAAACATTTACAAAGCTTTATTTTGCAGGTGTGCCTACAGTACACATGCGAGGAGGAGGTCCGACTTATAGCTTGATCACTATCAGTGTCAGTGACTTACTGACACTGATAGTGTTCAAGCAAAAGACCTTGCAAAAGACGAAGTTTTGGAATGCCTATTTGGTCCCGAGCACCACGACCCCCTCCAACCTGCTGATCTTCATCTCGCACCTCCATTGAAGTCATCACGATGGATGTAACATTTTCGTCGGGAACGAAAAGCAACCTAATCGTTGGCCAGTCCCTGCCGACACCTTGGAAAGCACCAACGAACGGAACTTCGCCTCTTGTGGTCAAAGCTGAGTTCAGCAAGAACGACCAAACTCGGATTCTGAATAAACGGACATCATGCAAGCATGCACAAAATATGCCTCAACTCTCAAGTAAGAAGAGGACCGGAACCTGGCACTGCTTGTGGTCAAAGATAAAATCAGGTAGAACAACGGATATTAATGTCTTACACAAAGTACGACATTCTCTAACGCTACGGAAGCAACTACATGCACACCGGGTCACATCACATTACACGGGAGCATACATGTTAATTTCAGGTGCTGTCTAATTTAATAACATGTCAAAGTATTGGAGAATATGTACCTCTTTTATTTTCAGGGAAACCTGTTTGGCTTTTAATAGCATATTTGAGCATACAGACATTCATGCAAGCCCGCAGAAAACTGCCTTAGCTCTCAAGAAAGAAGAAAGATTTGAAACTAGCGGTCCCAAGACAGATACACCTCTGGAGGCTCTCAAATGGGTGTTCGACTTTACAAACAGAGATGCTGGCCATTCAAAAGGCTTTGGAACATGCTCTTGCTCAACACCGACAACATGTTATCATACATACAGATTCGAGAACCGCCATTGAAACCTTGCAACAAGACCGCATATGTGATAACATACATCTGATCACAACTGTCCTATCATTAATGCAAACACTCAAACGACAAGGCCGACGGGTCCTTCTCAACTGGGTGCCAAGTCATGTGGGAATCGGTGGGAATGACATTGCAGACGAAGCTGCAAAACTTGCAACTAAGAGAAGAACTGTAGACATTTGCATACCACAGAGTCTGTCACAGATTAAGCGAGTAATTCGAAACAGAGCAATGCAAAAGTTGTACAGTGACCACAACTCAGCTGTTGCAACATCTCGATCTGCGGGTTGGTACAGGAATTCAACCAACTACGAACCACTTATGTTAATGAAGGGGAGCAGTAGGGCAACAGAAGTACACTTACATCGCATCAGGCTTGGATACCCATGTGCATGGGAAATAGGCTTACAGGTTCCGGAAGATGAGAGGAAATGTCAACACTGGAGAAATGCCCGACAGACCTCTGGTACATTATCTGACACAGTGCACAGTTACGAACCCATTAAGGTTTCAATTTCAATTCACCAGAGCAGAAGAAGTTGTTAAACACATTTGGCAACATCTTACTAAAGCGACCATACGAGTAATAAATACTCATACTCCACCCAAGTAAACTAGAAACAAGCAACACTTAGTGGGCCAGCCAGAGGCTTAGGGCCCGCGCAGGAATATCCCTGAAAAAAAAAGATACACCTCTTACGCCACAGTCACACGAAGAGACTCCAAAACACTCATCACACCTGGTACTGAGGATAAACCCCATCCCTCACCATGGCTACGCATTTATGACAACATAGGCGGAACAGCTCTTACAAGCGCTCTCTTTCACACCACCTGTTGGATACGCTAAGTTGGCTACCGCTCAGCAAACAATCCTCGGCTCGCCTACAATACCCGTGCGAGGAGCGGTGAAGGCAAACGACATTCTGCTCCACATCATCAATATTGGTGCGAACTCATCCATACAATCAACAAAGTTTTGAAACAACTATTTTGCTCCTGAGCACGTCGACGCCCTGCATCCTGCTGATCTTACTCTCATCCCCCCACGACGGTATCCGGGAGGATGCAACATTTTCGTCAGGCACCCCATCATCTTCATCATTGCCCAGCTTCCTCCGACATCTTGGTAGGCACCAATGACGGGAACCCGACCCTGCTTGTGGTCAAAGCTGAATTCAGCAAGAACGTCGAAATCCAATATACAACAGCAAGGGCAACATTCTCTTCCACTACGGAATCAACACCTTCATACCAGATTGCGACAAATTGGTCCCGTTTCAAGGGCTATATACAATTACTAACATTTCCAAGAATTTGAAAATTCTGTACCTTTTTCATTTTCAAGAATAACTGTTTTGTTTTTATTGGTAGTTTGAATATACGGACATTCATGGAAAACCGCAGAAAAAATGCCTCAACTCTCAAGTAAGGAAAAAGTTTACAAACCAGTTATACTTCTCTCTCCACGCGAACATAAGCCCAGTCACATAAGGGGACTCCACATGCACATCACACCTGGTATTGAGGATACTCCACATCCCTCATCATGGCTACGCATTAAGAACAACAAAGGAGACCTTCTCCACGACTCTCCCAAGGACGCTACGACCCGTGGAGAGTCGTCAGCTGAGTCACGGAGACTACAAACTTCAAGCGCTCTCTCCTTCAGACTTGTAGACACCTTAATGTTGGCCGCCACTCGAGAAACATCCACGATACGTTACAAATATTTTGTCAGTTACTGCCTGACCTACAAAGTCTGGGCGAGGAGTAGGTCGCTAAAAGAGCAACGCCTAAAATATCCCTATCAGGTGGGGGTCCTTCAAGTCCCTATTCTCCTTTTGGAGCCGTGTTCTGACTACATTGCAGAATAGGGGATTGCACGACAGTTGTTCTGCTCTGGGGGAACCTCTGCCGGAACCCCCCATCGTGTAACCCACCTTACTATTATGTCTCTTCTGGTCGTCTCTTTCTTCAAATCTCAACTCGCTTAGCTGGGAATGCGCCCCTACGTTATTCTTATAGACGCCTCCTATTGGACAGTAATTGGCAACTCTTATTTTACACTACAAGCCTAGACTCATTTATAGTTTCCACTGTTATACAACGTTTGTTTCAACTTACGATTAATATCATATTGTAAAATCATGTAAACATTAGCGTATTGACTTCTCACACGTTTTATATCACTTACAATTATTATTGCTAGCAAGGTTTTATTTTACACTACAAGCTTATGTTGTAATCCACAAGTTAGTAGGGATTATTAGCTAGAGGATCATTCCTACAACACCTAACGAATGAGGATTGGAAGTACATGTTAAGTATACAGACTATGGTCACACATCCAGAAAAGGTCAAGGGATTAAGACCGCAGCTGCTTGGCCAAACTAATAATTCCTGGGAAGAGAACTCAGGCTTCTAGGAACAAGGTTACCGCTTCTAGGAACAAGGTTAATCGGATTATACCTTCCTTGAGAGGCGGGGTGAAATGTTTGAGGCCATGGCTGGCTGAAGACAGTCTGCTTGTGGGAGTGGAACTGGCAAGTCCTCCCGGTCTCCGTCTGTGGCAGCAACGAAGTGTAGCAGACAGCTATGCGGGAGCCTGATGTGATCTTAGTGACCAAGTTAAGTCTGCAGTATGTCAGTATTGAATGTAAGACTAACCGGGTGTGGAGCGTTGTAGTAATCATTCAGTATTAGGGACTTAGGCGGAAGTTACGAGTGCAGGTGGTGACCGCGGAGGTCAAGTGGGTTATGGATATTGGGTGTTTATTTAACTAAATAGAGTATGTTAATGTTATTATTTGTCAGAGTCTGTTCTTTGTAATTAAATGAGAAAATCCGACAGCCTTTAAATACTTAACATATGTTTCCTCATTGTGTTCCAGTACAAACCTAGGGTATGCCTCAAGGGTCTGGTGTGTGTAGAAGTATATGGTGGTAGAAACGGTTGCTGAGGCAAGGTGTTGTGTGGTGTAATCGCTGTGTTCGGAATGAACCGGGGTTGAGCGTCACGACACTTACACTTATTTATTATATTTACTGTTATTCAACGTTTGTTTCAACTTACGATTTACTTTTATTACTAATTTCATATTGTTTAAATCATGTAAACATTAGAGCAACGTTTGTTACAGGTTTTTGTATCATACAATTATTATTGTTAGCAAGGAAAACTAAAATAAAATGTAATAAAATATACAAACCCCTTTTAGGCTTTTGTTCAAACCTCCGAAAATATTAATTTAAGCCCACAGTGTTATTTCTCAATATGTGAGTGTAGGCCTTGGTTGGTAAATATATACCTTTAGGCCTACGGTGTTAAAATTACTCATAATCAAATAAATACCCAAATATTATAAGACAAAAGAAAATATTGTAAGCACAACTAATATTTTGGCTTATAATCAGTAACGCAATAGAAAGCCTGCAAATAAATTAATATTTTAATATAATTATAAAATAGAAACAGAGTCAATTAGTGAAAATTTATACAAATAAAAATGGAAATGTTCGTTTGTTCAAAATGGCTAATCTCCAAAAGTTCTTTACCGATTGCTATGAAATTTTCACACAATGTTTCATTTGCATCCGAGCAGGTTTTTATATACATATTATATTGCTGTCACGTCTGTGACGGAAAAAACATGCTTTTTTTTAAAACTGTGTTTTTTCATGTGTTTTATATGTGAGGGAAATCTTCAAAACCTCTTTACCGATTGCTTTGAACTTTTGATACGACTTTGCATTCGAATAGGCACATGTTTTTGTATACCTACTATATCCATGCCTTACCTGTGACCGGAGAAAACATGTTTTTTTTTTTTAAACATCGCCATCTGTTAGATGTAAGAGCAACACACGCTGTAATCTCCCAAAGTTCTTCACCGATTGCTTTGAAATTCTGACAACGTTCCATTCGAATATCTGTGTCTTTTTATATACCTACTATATAGATGCCACCTCTGTGAAAGGTATAAACATGTTTTTTTTTTTTAACAGTGCCATCTGTTGCATATAATAGCAACATGCACGCTATACATAATATGTCACGAATTCAATTTCAGTGTTTCCGATTGCATTGATAAATTTTATTTTCATAGATTTCGATTTATTTTATTTTTTATTGAACTATTTTGTGGCACATTGTGTTGGAATTGAGCTGTGTTATTTACCATACCGTTCATTTCGTAAGTATAAGTATAGACGCCACACCTATGACAGGAAAAAACTATGCTTTTCTTGAAAAACCGCGCCATCTGTTGCATGTAAGAGGAACACACATGCTATACTAAATTTGTTACGATTCCATTTCAGTGTTTCTGATTTCATTGATAAATTGAATTTTCATAGATTTTGATTTATTTCATGTAGATTTAATTATTTTGTGTGAATTGCATTGGAATTGAGCTGTGTTGTTTACCATACCATTCATTTTGTGAGTATAGTTTATTTGTTTTACTTTTTCATATTTTCATTTAATTTTGTAATTGTTTTTTCTTATATTTCAGTGATTGGAATCAATCAGACCATTTGGGAAGGCTCGGACGAGGGAGTGGGGAATGGTGGGGATGGTGATGGGACGGAAGTCAGAGATGGTGGGGAGGACGAGGGACAAGGGAGGGGGTAATGGTGGGAAGGACGAGGGATGGGGGAGTTTGGGATGGTGGGACGAAAGAGATGGGGGAATTGAGAATGGTGGGGAGGA